>BHEV01037057.1:0-34372 GCA_004319985.1 Emydocephalus ijimae | reverse complement strand
ACTTGTGGACTTCAACTCCCAGAGTTCCTCAGCCAGCTGCTGGCTGAGGAACTCTGGGAGTTGAAGTCCACAAGTCTTAAAATTGCCAAGGTTGGACACCCCTGCTCTAGAGGCTTTCCTCGAGCCTCAGGGCGGACAAAAACTGCCTGCCCATGCTCTGGAAGCTCTCTGGAGGCCGGAAATGGGCCCATTTTTTGCCCTCTCTGAGGCTCTGCGGGTGCCCTGCACTTCTCTGCATCCAAAATACGCCATGTGGGTGACTCCTGGGAGGGGCAGGGTGGAGTGGGCCAAAAGTGGGATTTGGGGGTTCTCCGAACTCCACAGAATCTTAGCTAATGGGCTCTCATGAATCCCTGTGAACCCCCAGCAGCTCAGCCCTGGGCCTAGGCCTTGGGTGAGTGGGCAAGATGAGCTCCTGGGTGGGCCAGGGACAAGCCAAGGATGGGGGGTCCTTATTGGGACTGCAGGAGGGGTGCTTGGATGCAATGCACCACTTTCTTCAGGCCAGCTGGGCAGTTTGGCTTGGTCTTAGCGTGAGGCTATCGTGCTGCAGCCCTCTGGCTGGGGAGGATGGGGATTGTGGTTGGAGACATCAGGCCCCCAGTAAAGGGTCTTTGGGTTGGACTGCTATGTCTTGCTATACCTTCTCGTGTCCTTCCTGCTCTTTAAAAAGGAAGAGCGTCTAAAGATGGAACTAAGGAAGCAAAAGAAGGGAATATACTGCAATCACCTAATATTCTGAAGTTTCATTTCTCACTTAATCCATTTTCTGGCTTCACGAAATACATTAGTATTGTTAACCAACCAGACAGGCTGAGTTCAGATAACAGACTAAGCTACGCACACATCCACACATGCAAAATGATTCAAGATTCAGAGTAACCAAGCTTCCCCACCTGGGTGAATGTGGATGCTAGGACTTTAATCATCAGATTCCATTTGTTGTGTGAATGGAGCCAATGACACCCATGCTTTTTAATTCCCTTCTCAGGTAGTCCTCGAACTTGAGAGCAACCATACAAACTGAAATAATAACAGATAACAGATAATCAGAGTTGGAAGGGACCTTGTAGGTCATCTAGTCCAACCCCCCGCCCAAGCGGGAGACCCTACACCATTTCTGACAAATGGCAGTCCAATCTCTTCTTGAAAGTCTCAAGTGATGAAGCTCCCACAACTTCCAAAGGCAACTTTTGTTCCATTGGTTGATTGTTTTCCCTGTCAGAAAGTTTCTCCTTATTTCCAGGTTGAATCTCTCCTTGTTCAGTTTCCATCCATTATTCCTTGTCTGGCCTTCAGGTGCTTTAGAAAATAGCTTGACCCTTCAGTGGTAGGATTCAAAAAAAATTTACTACAGGTTCTGTGGGCATGGCTTGGTGGGTGTGGCAGGGGAAGGATACTGTAAAATCTCCAGTCAGATGTGGTATTTGCTGGTTCTCCAAACTACTCAAAATTACCGCTACCGGTTCTCCAGAACTGGTCAGAACCTGCTGAATACCACCTCTGGACATCTTCCTCTCTGTGGCAGCCCCTCAAATATTGCAAGACTGCTATCATGTCTCCCCTGGTCCTTCTCTTCATTGGACTAGCCATGCCCAATTCATTGTATGTTTTAGTCTCCAGTCCCCTCCAGTCCTGATTGCTTTTCTCTGTACTTTTTCTAGAGTCTCAACATCTTTTTTATAGTGTGGTGACCAAAACTGGATGCAGTACTCTAGGTGTGAAGGCTTTATAGAGTGGTAAATAATAAAATAACTATCTTCTATGCATAGAAAACAGCATTTTCCCCTTATCCCTTTCAGAAACAATTTTTGTTTTTTTAAAAAATGAAATTAAGAGAGTTGTTTGGGAAAGAATAGTCACCAGTTTAAGCGTACTGGAATTACATTTTGCATGTTAAACACATAGGCCTTGGCTTAGGACCACAATTGAGACCAGGGTTTCTATTGTTAAGCAAGGAAGTTGTTAAGTGAGTGCACCCAATTTTATGCCACAGTTGTTAAGCGGATCGCTTGCAGTTGTGACATGCAATCTTTAAGCAAATCCAGCTTCTCTCATTGACTTGACCTGTTGGAAGCCAGCTGGGAAGGTCACAAGTGGCGATCATATAATCCCAGATGCTGCAACTGTTCTAAATACATACCAGTTGCCAAACACCCAAACTTTGATCATGTGGCTGTGGGGAATGCTGCATTGGTTGTAAGAGCGAGGACCGGTTGTAAATCATTGTAATTTTGAAGGTCAGTAAATGAGTGGTTGTAAGTCAAGGGATACCTATATCAGGGGTCGCCAACCTTTTGGACCTCATGGACTACCAAACTCATAATTTTAAATCCTGCAGTCCAGAGACCCTGGGAAAATCCCTGCAAAAGTCTGCAGGAAAATTCCCCACCCCGTTTTCCTACCGATCAATCATTCTTTTGTTTGGGATCGCAGGATACCGTCTCCAGCTCTATTCTCAAGGGGAGAGAGAGAGAGAGAATTTTGGCTTCATGCAAGGAAGCAGCAGAAGTCTTTCCTTCTCTCCCCCAAACTCCACCAGAAATAAGTCTTTGTGACACTTGGAGCAGGATGCCTTGCAGGGTCCCAAAGGCTCATTTCTGGTGGAGTTTGAGGGAGAGACAGAAAGATTTTTGCTGCTTTCCTTGTATGCAGCCAAAAGCAGAAGAAGAAAGAAGCAGAAAGAAGCAGCCTGGTGGGCAGGTGAGTCACGTGGGGTGAGTGGGGCAAGTTCCCTTCCCCTCTGCCCTTTACCCCTTCCCCTCACTACCTCGTGTTGTTCTCAATGCAAGCGATGCAAGCCTTGTGTTCCTGCCTAGCCTGGATTCCAGCAGAATATAGCATATGGAATGCTTCTGCTGGAATACAGGTGGAATATGCTTTGAGGGGTGCTTTGGGGGGTGACATTTCTCTGCGGACCACCAAAATTTTCTTGTGGACCACCAGTGGTGCCCAGCCCACTGGTTGGCGACCACTGATCTATATTATAAAACAAAACCATTGTTGTTGCATGTTTATTGTTGAAGATCTAAATCCACTTTCTGAAGAGGACAATTGGTGGTTGCTATTGGAAAGAAAAACAGTTTTATTTATTCACGTTCCCCAATTCACCTGTCTTCCGGGTGAATTAATCAATACATTGACCAAATTAGCATCTAACCTATCATCTATGGAGATTCTCAGTCATCCAGGTCATGGTTGTCCCAAAGGTGGTGGTTTTTTTTTTTTTTTCCAAGAAGCTGAAGAGGCTTCTTGGATGAGAAGCGAAACCTCTTCAGGGGAAAAAAAAGGGAAGTCCAATTGTCTCTTGGAAAAAAAGCACCTTTGGGCAGGGGTGGGATTCTACCGGTTCTGTCCGGCTCTGTAGAACCGGTAGCTCTGAAGAGCAGCAGACATCGAACCGGTTCTATGTCTGCTGCTGTTTTGGCCCACCCGCCTGCCTGGGCTCTTACTTGTCCTTTATTTCCTGCTTTTTCAACCTCAGCTGCTGTGCGAGGCACAACTGCGGTTGAAAAAGCAGGAAAAAAGTGCTTTTTCAAATGCTGAACCAGGACTGCTCAGCTATCCAGGCAGCAAGCTGATGAAGATTTACACACAGCGTAGCGTGCAGGGAAGCACATCGTAAATCACCGAACCGGTATTTAATCCTGTTGTATCCCACCCCTGCCTTTGGGAGATCCAGCCTGACAGTCCAGCCTGGACTGGCTCCCTTCCTTAGGCAGATCAATACTATTCAGATTGCTGCTTGGGTAGATTTCCATCAATCATACCAGCTTCTACCAGATACTGCTTCTGATGTCACCAATTATGTAGCACCCGATTCTTGCCAGGATGACTCTGTCATCCTAACTTCTCTGCTGGGCGGGTTAAGAGGAGAGTGACATAGCAGCTGAAATAGTCTGATTGCTAAGCAAATACAGAGAAGTTGTTTGAAACTTCAAACCTGACATTGGGAAAGTTCTAAGAGATTTGTCAGCGATTTCTTTCCAACCATACTGGAGTCTCATCATTTGCTTCCTGGAAAGTTTTGATTCATTCTTCCTGAAGACCTAAAGCAGGAGGTGATGACTTTGTGCTTTGCAACAGCCTTCCTCACCTGCAGTAGATCAGAGAACAATAGTGTTGGAAGAGACTTTGGAGGCCTTGAAAGTCCAACCTGTGCTTGAACAGGAGACCCTATGCCATTTCAGATGGTATCACCTGGGTGATCTCCAGAATCCTGCATGATATTGTGCTAACCAGGGAATTCTAGGAGCAGAAGTTCACACATCTGGAACTGACCCATGTTGAAGAAAGCTATTTTAGTGTCTATGGAGATTCTCAGTTATTCAGGTCATGATTGTCCCAAAGGTGCTTTTTTTCCCCCCAAGAGGCAACTGGACATTCTGATTTTTCTTTGAAGACATTTCAGGGGTGGGGGATTAAAATACATCAAGGAAGCCCCCAGAACATGTGGCTGCTGTCCCAGGTGGGCTTTCATCAAAACTCAAAAAGACTCTACAGGAGCTCCTCCATGACAGACCATGAAGAGAACAATCAACTAAGCAACATTGTCAATTTCATACGTTGCAGGCATATCAGAAAAGCTCAGAAGGACCTTCAGCCAACACAACATACGTGCACACTTCAAACCCAAGAATACGCTTTAGGCAGAAGCTTGTCCATCCCAAGGGATAAAACGCCCAGACACAAAGTGAGCAAAGTGGAAGATACAGTGCAATGCAGTGATCTGGGAAAACAAAACAACCACTTTATAAATGCATGGCACAGCATAGGAGAACAAACCCATCAGAACTAGATTCAGCAGTCCATCTGCATTTAAAAGGCAAAGGCCACCCTTTTGAAGACAGCAAAGTCCACATTTTGGACAGAGACGGCTGCTGGTTTGAAAGAGGGGTCAAAGAGGCCATCTGTGTCAAAATTGGACAGCCCTCTCTCCACAGAGGGCCATCATCTATCTCCAGTCTACCACACACGGCCCTTTCAGCAGTTCCAAGAAGGCTCCACACCCATTTGCACTACTCAGGTGACCCTGAGGGCACAGATAAACCTCAAGTTGGCCTCAGCTACTCTCTAAAACAGGGATGTCGAGCTGGAGGACTGCGGGACAGATGCGTCACACACAGGCCACGCCCACTCCAGCTCCCTGAAGAGGGGGAAACGTGATACATCCCATGACAGTAATGTGACACTGCAAGTTTGACACCCACCCATGCTCTAAAAGGATGCAAATGACCAGCTGACTGCAAGGAATACAAACGCTTCCATTCCCCACCATCCAGTCAGAGCTGAAGAAGCTTCTTAGATGAGAAGTGAAATGTCTTCAAAGAAAAACCATAAAGTCCAGTTGCCTCTTGGGGAAAAAAAAGGCACCTTAAGGCTACTTCAGATTTTAGCAATCCCCAGGGAGGAGTAGTAGCAATCCCTCTGCTTAATCTTCATGAAGCTAGAGAGAATTCATCTGATGTCACAGAATAACAGCAGGTTCTGTCCAGTTCTAGAGAACCGGTAGCGGAAATTTTGAGTAGTTCGGAAAACCGGCAAATGCCGCCTCTGACTGGCCCCGTCCCCACCTATCCTCTGCCTCTCGAGTCGCAACTGATCGGCTGGGTCTTCTTTTGTTGCCCTGTACAGGAGAACAGAGCTGGAAAGCAGGTTAGTAGGGTGGGGAGGAAATGGGATTTTGCAGTATCCTTCCCCTGCCAAGTCCACAAAGCCACGCCCACAGAACTGGCAGTAAAAAAATTTTTTGAATCCCACCACTGAATAAGGTGTCAGTATTTCTCCACCAGATGTATAGTGGTACCCTAGTACCTATCAATAATTCATTCTGGTAGACATGGCAAATACTAAAACCAACAATGACCAAGAAAAACATGTGACTTACCACATAACCTGCTATTTGGCCAGAAGAAATAGCAAGCCACCAGGCAGCCGACGTCAGCATGTTTTTTTTTCCTTCTGCGTCAATTACTGGAAGAAAGTCAAGTGCCGGGACAAGTTTTCTGCTTCAAAACATGTTGAATACCGAATTTGATCAGTTTTGAAGCAGTCAAATGCTGAGGTATGGCTGGCTATACCTTCATAGGATTTTCTTCCGTTTGAAATTGTAGGAAGTTTGAGACAAGCAGGATTGTGTAATTCATACAAGAGGATGCATATGTGGCCCTTGCACAATGTTTGCTCAGCAACTTTAACATTAATTCCCAATGGTGTCATGGCTCCATTGGAGCCCGGTTCAGAAGAGGAGGAAGACTTGGAACCAGGACTGTCTAACTGGGATGGCAAGTCTCCCTTGGCATGTTTGAACAGGCCAGGGCCTGAGAATGATGCTTTTTCCGATCCCCTCGGGAATTGTGGGAGGTAGTTGACCAGACAGAGAGGAGCTGCCTGCCTTCAGGAACACAGGGGAGGGTTGGCTGCTGACAGGCCATGACACCGATAGGCAGCAGATCCCCCCTGATGAGGAACAGCTGTGGGTAAAGGTTTGTTCTCCGAGCTTGTGGGTTAGTTTCCAAACATTTCACTACCAGACTGGGTAACATCTTCAGCAGAGTTTAGGGAAGGGGTCCCCAAACTTGGCAACTTTAAGATTTGCGGACTTCCAGAATTCTCCAGCCAGCTATTCTGGGAGTTGAAGTCCACAAGTCTTAAAGTGGCCAAGTTTGGAGACCTCTGGTTTAGGGGGATGTCAATGTTCTTCTGCTTATAAGAACTTCAGGTGTGGGTGTGTCAAGTGAGGGCCTTGTGATGGGCCTCATGATAAGATTACCTCAGGTGAGAGTCACTGGGAGGTGAACTGCTGGTGTGGAGGGTTGCATGGGTTAGTTGAGGGCCAGTGCTCTCTCTGGTTGGCTGTGCAGTTGATTTGAATTCTGAGGGGGTCCATAGGCTGATTGTAGGTCAGTGTGTCTGTTGATGGAACTCCACTGAAGATGTTATTTAGCCTGGTAATGAAACATTCGCAAACCAACCCACAAGCTCAGAGAACAAACCTCCACGTTCATCCTACCCCTGAGCTGCAGATATTCGCCACTATTGCACTCAAGAAAGAGAGCAGTTGATGGTGGCTAGAATGTACAATACTGGAAGAAAGAAAGCATACCACCAGAAACAGAAATAATAAGGAAAATTATGGCCTGTGCAGAATCGAGGGGGAACCGAAGCTAGAATGTACAATACTGGAAGAAAGAAAGCATACCACCAGAAACAGAGATAATAAGGAAAATTATGGCCTGTGCAGAATCGAGGGGGAACCGAGTACTATGAAACATAGAATAAATTCTATCAGTGGTTGCATAGAAGAAGGCAAGGTCAGAACATAAATAGCTATGATGATTAGAATAATTAATAAACAATGTATCAAACAAGAGGAAGTAAAATTTATGTATCTATAACAATTGTAATGCCAGAATGGCTGCACCGTGATATATTTTTATAATTAAAAGAAAGAAAGAAAGAAAGAAAGAAAGAAAGAAAGAAAGAAAGAAAGAAAGAAAGAAAGAAAGAAAGAAAGAAAGAAAGAAAGAAAGAAAGAAAGAAAGAAAAAGCAGAGAAAGCAGAGAAAAGCAACAAAGATGGCTCAATGTGTCTGTTGATGGAATTGCTTGTGGGGTGGCAGGCTTCGATGAACTCATGAATGTGGCAGGTGGTAGCATGGCCGATGATTTTTGTGTTGCTTCAATTGACCTAATGAAATCTCCTTGTCACAAGATCCATCACCAGACTCAATGATAACTCACAACTGACCCTCACTTGACACACCCACACCTGAAGCCCTTACAAACTGAAGAACACCAACACTGACATCCCCTAAACTCCATGGAAGATGTTACCTAGCCTGGTAATGAAACATTTGGAAACCCAGCCACAAGATCGGAGAATGAACCTTCACCCTCATCCTACACCCGAGCTACAGATATTTGCCTTTATGGTTTTATGTTTCTGTAGTTTTATTGTTGTTATGAGCCATCCAGTCTTGTGTAGGAGAAGAGCAGACAGAGATGGGGGTGGAGTTAAGCACGTCATCAGCTTAGAGTCATTGCATTCCCACAATGACTCCAAGTCCAGTTCCTCCTAAATTCTGTCAAGTCTTCTCTGATGCCAATTTAGTATTGGATTTTAGTTGACCAGTTTCTTGTGTAAAGGCTTCTCCTTCTATCCTCCTTCTGCTATCCTCCAATCTAACCTATGGCCATGATTCTTTGTCCCTGGCAACTTGTGTTCTAAGGCAGACAACCCTATGAATCTTTTAAATAAATAAATTGCCAATCAGCTAGGTACGTCATGAAGCTCACTTACAGAGACACTGCTCTCTTTGTTTTTACTCCTTGATAAATTAAGTGGAGATGTTGATCATCATGGAGGAGACAATAAACATCCATCAAGACCGGTAGCCATTGATAGTCTGATTCCTGTGAATTTGTCCAGTCTCCTCTTAAAACTGTCTTAAGTCACTGCCGATAATGGTATCTGTTGATTTTGAATTCCACAGTTAAAGTCTGGGTTGTGTGAAGAAGTACTTCCTTTTATTGATTGTGAATCTACCAGATTGTAGCTTGAATAGATGAAGCTGGGTTTTCACACAGTAAGAGGAAGAGAAAATAAGCTCTCTAGCTCTCTATGATAATTATAATCTATAATTTTAATTTTGTCCATAATGCTCTTTTTCTTGCCTTTATTCCAAATTAATTAGCAAAGATACCATAAACCAGGGGTGTCCAAACTTGGCAATTTTAAGACCTGTGGACTTCAACTCTCAATATTCCCCATCCAGCTGTACTGGCTGGAGAATTCTTGGAGTTGAAGTCCACAAGTTTTAAAAGTTTCCAACATTGGACACCCCTGCTCTAAACATTAATCTTCTGAGAGCTAATGGGACTTATTCAAAACACGAGAATCTCACTGGTCCCTCTGATTTGGAGTTACAGGTTGGTAGATTTTCGATTTTGATTTTATTTTTTTTAAAAATAAGAGCAATTAAACGATGGTACTATTTCCTAAAAATGGTTGGGCTTCCTGAATCTGAAGGCTACAATGAGATCCTGGATAGTTCCATAGTTCTGAATTTCCTTGATTAAAAAGGGCAAGATGAATTAGGGAGTTTATACAAGATGCATGACAAATATGTGCAAAAATTCATATATCACATTAAGCTACAATTCGTTTCTGTGGTATTGACTTCAGATGTTGTGTGAATCTCATCATTAGATATTCAAATTCATCATTCATGGGTTAGAATGCTATGTGAACAATGTTTGTGTAAATGCATTTTTTGTTTTTAATACCATGCAGGACTATTTGTAAAACTTAGGTCCTGAAAGTGGAACAAAATATTCATTATAATACTCCTCCTCCATTTATTGCTTGCTTTATAATTTCCCCAATTGTTTTTCACCAATGAAGTCAATAGCCTAATAATTAGACTTTGTGCATAGAAATCCGAAGATAATTTTTTTTTAATTTTTAAAAGATTGTTTTTGCTCCTCGAAAGAAAAAATGATTTTTTTTTGCTCATTGGAGACATTGAATGCTATTTCAAATGGGATCCCTTTTCTATAGCCATTGGGGTTTTAAAAACACCTGAAACCAATGATGAAAACAGATCTAATTTAATGCACTTTGGTATGCTAGCATCATTGGGGTATTCTTGTTCCTATATAGTGTTTATTTATATACGTCTGAAACACTCATTGTGTGGTCTGTTTGTCTGTTTGTACCCTCAAGTGAGCTCAAATGGTGCATTATACTACAACCATTTTTGAGTCAAGGTGCATAAAATCCACTGAATTAAAGGATGTATAAAAAGATCTGGGAGCCATTAATCCTGTGGAACTGAAATTTCTACAATGCTCAGACCAGTTTTATTTGCAAAGTGGTGGCTGTTTTAGTGCCCCCATGGTTACACAATTTTGATTTCTGATGCTTCCTGCCACCTTCCCACAACCCAAGGAAATTCCCACAGAATCGATGAAGAAGCTGGCAGGAAGTCCCACCCACTCACACAGTTTTGCTCACCTGTGATCATTCTATTTAGGTAAGTAAATATTGACTTTTTTATTGAAGCTTATTTGCCACTACAATTATTTCTCAATTTATGCTGTTTTTAGAGGATCTTAGGACCACCCAGCATTGGGATTATAGAAATATGGCCAACCTAAAACTTAATGTTCATTCTGGTCATATCAAACTTTTCTCAATATCAATATCTATATCAATATCCCAAAAACTGTCCAAGTGATTCTCTCCCTCTCCCTCTCTTCTCTCTCTCTCTCCCCCTCCCTCCCTCCTTCTTTCTGTCTGTCTGCCTTTCCCTCTCTCTTTGCCTTTGTCTGTCTGCCTGTCTCCCTTCGTGTGTGTGTCTGCATGTGCCTGTGTCTGTGTCTGGGTGTATGTGTTTCTTGGACCTTTTTAGCTTTTTAACCTTTCTACTTCCTCAAATTCTTCACCTGGGGATATGGTCCATTTCACCAATTTTCAGCTCCTATTTTGCTTTTGTTCATGTTGAAGATTCATGTTGCATCCTCTATAATATTGCTTTATCCTGACTTTATTAGATTTATACATAACTCAAGGCGGCAAACATAACTAATATTCTTTCTTCCTCTTATTTTTCTCATCACAACAACCCTGTGAGGGAAGTTGGTCTAAGACAGAGTGATTGGACCAAAGCTAACTTTCATGCCTGGAGGCGGGATTAGAACCCAGCATCTCCTGATGATTAGTCCAAAGTAACCCAGCTGCTTTCATGCCTAAGACGGGACTAGAACTCACAGTCTCCTGGTTTCTAGCCTGATGCCTTAAACTACTAAACCAAAGTGGCTCTATGATGCCTAAAGCTGGGATCATTCAAGAGATAAAATGAGGAGTTAGATAATCAAAATAAAGAAATTAAGTTTGTTTTAGGACTCTCAACCATCTGCATAATTATGTGCATATCTCTGTTTTTTTTAAATAAAGTTTTCCCCTTTTTCTTCTTCTCATCAAAGACTGAGTTATACTAGCTATAGTAGATCAAAGGAACAGTCGAGTTCAGCTCTCTCACATGCTATGCAAAACAGGAGACTTGTTTGCTGAAATGGTAATCCTACCACATTTTACTTGTCAGGGTGCTCAGATTTTAGTCTTTACAAACAGATTTTGCAGGGCTTTTCCTTTCCTTTGAACTCCCTCGTGGCATTGGCTAACCAAATTCAGCTGAGCCAGGAAGATGCAAAAGTAGGAAATTATGAAGGGAGACAAAAATGTATCTATCTGTCATTTTATATTGAAGCCTTGGCAGTAAAATGGTAATTCCAATTTGGTCTAGTAGTTAAGGTGATGCTTTAAAAACCAGGAGATGGTGAATTCTAGTCATGTCTTAGGCATGGAAGCCAACTGGGTGACTTTGGGCCAGTCACTCTCCCTCAGCCCAACCTATTTCACAGGGCTGTTGCTGGGGCGAAAATAGGAGGAAGAAGGAATGTTAGGTAAGTTCACTGCCTCAAGTAATTTATAAAACAAAAGGAAGGAAGGAAGGAAGGAAGGAAGGAAGGAAGGAAGGAAGGAAGGAAGGAAGGAAGGAAGGAAGGAAGGAAGGAAATACATGCTTTTCTTCACAGTCTCCTGGTGATTGGCCCAACATTACCCAGCTGGCTTTCATGCCTAAGGTGAGACTAGAACTCACCATCTCTTGGAGCTTGGCTCATGCAATGTAATACAATTAGATGGTTTTCCTTCATATCAGGAATTCATGAGGAAGAGCTTGGAGAAACAGAATTGGAATCAGATATGTATGTTGGTTCTGAAAATTTTGAAAATGGATGTAACATCAACACCTGATTTTTTTTTTCATTCAGGGATGTCAGACAAACAGGTGGAAAAAAATTGATGGAATCTTATCGGCAACAAGGTTATTCTATGCCCCAAAATGGAAAGAAGTATGTATAACCACAATGGAAGAATGGGCTTAAAATTAAAGGATCTAGCCGAGATGGTGACATTTGACTGCTTGGCTTACAGACGATAATTTGACCAAATTCCTTGTTAGATTTCTTACAAGACATAGGGAAAAACCAAACTTTTACTTTGGGATTTGAAGACTAGACTGGATTTGACTAATGAAATATGGTAGCTTTTAGAATACAAGGTTATTTGCATTTGATCAATTTAGTACAGGCAGTCCTCGACTTACAACAGTTCATTTAGTGATTATTTGAAGTTACAACATCACTGCAAAAAGTGACTTATGACAATTTCTCACGCTTGCAGCATCCCTATGATCACATGATCAAAATTCCGCCGCTTGGCAACTGACTCATATGTATGACGGTTGCAATGCCCTGGGGTCATGGGATCCCCTTTTGCGACCTTCTGACAAAGTCAGTGGGGAAGCCAGATTCACTTCACAACTGTATTATTAATTTAACAACTGCTGTGATTCACTTTACAACTATAGCAAGAAAGGTGGTAAAATGGGGCAAAACTAGAGGTGGTATTCTGACAGATTCTGGAGAACCAGTAGCAGCCCTGTCCCCATCTATTCTCTGCCTCCCCAGTCCCAGCTGATTGGCTGGGTCTCCTTTGGTTGCCCTGCACAGGAGAACAGAGCTGGAAAGCAGGTTAGTGGGGTGGGGAGGGAATGGGGATTTTGCAGTAACCTTCCCCTGACATACCCACCAAGCCATGCCCACAGAACCAGTAGTAAAAAAAATTTGAATACCCCCACTGGGCAAAACTCACTTAACAACTATCTGAACAACAACCAAATTTTGGGCTCAGTTATGGTTATATGCCAAGGATATCTGTAGGGAAGGTTTTGGAATAAAAAGTTATTTTGCATTTGATCATTTACTATGCGTTAGATAACATTTTAAAAATGGTTTCCCAATCAGTAGCCTTTTATTACCTTTTCCTGTCTCAGCTTTCTGTTGAGAATAATAATAATAATATGGGCTGCCAGTGGGTGTCACATTGGAAGAGTACCTTCTGAGCTGGGAGAACATCATCCTTAATGCAGGCTAAAAATAATTATAAATCAATGAATCAATAAAGCCCTTCTTGAAGATAAGGCAAACTGACATACCGAGTTTGCTTATGTTCGCCAGCACTTGAGACATGATTAAAGTAGATAATGAGAAGGTATAAGAAACCTCCAGTGATGTATTAATCCTATCTTATCTTGAATTTGTCAAGCCAGAGGGAGCTCGCCAGGGTTATGAAGCTTAAATCCCCCCCTCCCGAATTGTTTATTCCGAAATTTTCAAAGCAAATTTTCCCTTTATTACATGATTTGATACTTCCTCAAGTGAAGGTACATTTTGGGCCCTTTGGGAGGTATCTTGCAATCATTTGTTTAGTAATGGAAGTTACAATGGGCACTGGAAAAAAAAAAGAGTTATGGGCCGTTTTTCACACAAGCATTGCAGCACACACACACCCTAGACAGGAGATCAGAATTTGGATATTGGACAATTTGACATGTTTTTGGGATGGTTGTAGCATCCCAGGGTCATGTGATCATCATTTGTAACCTTCCCAGTCAGTTCTTGCCCACCAAAGCAGTGGTGGTATGCTACCGGTTTGGACCGTTCACCCGAACTGGTCGTTAAAAAAAAAGCCAATGATCAGCTGAGAAAATCAGCTAAGAGGAAAACTGAGAGAAAAGTGCAAGATCAGCCCTTCCACCTGTCCCTGCGCTTCTCTTTTATCCTCTCAGCTGATTGGCACTGCAGGTCTCAGCTGGTGTGGGGAAAGCTGCGTGTGGCGTTAGGCAAAGCCCACCGAACCGGCGGTAAAACAATTTGAATCCCACCACGGTACCAAAATCATTGGGGTAGCCAGATTCACTTAACAGCCATGTTACTAACTTAATAATGGCAGTGATTCATTTCACAATCCTGGCAAGAAAGGTCGTAAAATGGGTCAAAACTCACTTAACAACTGTCATGCTTAGCAACAGAAATTTTGGGCTCAATTGTAGTCGTAAGTCGAGGACTATATCCATGTCCAAAAAGCTGTGGCTACCTGCATTTATTTATTTGTTTATTTATTTATATTTATTTATTTATGATGCAATTTAATTCGCTTTTGAGTTTTGAGTCACAAAGTCTTCACTAACATGGCCATGAAAACATAAAACAGTGCAGTATAATGAAATGACTTCAAAGCACAAGGTCACAAAAGGGAAATCACATGACCTTGGGACACTGCATCCGTCATAAGTACAAGTCAGTTGCCAAGTGTCCTAATTTTGATCACACAACCATGGGGGTGCTGCAATGGTTGTAAATGTGAAAAACAGTCATAAGTCACTTTTTTCAGTGCTGTTGTAACTTCGAATAGTCACTAAATGAGCTGTTGTTCGTCAAGGACTACCTGTGCATATAAGATGGTTGGTGTAGCTCCTTTTTGAAACCATGGGGTCCTTGGTGCTCTCTGAGCTTGGTTGTTTTCTTGCAGACATTTCATCACCCAACTAGGTAACATCATCAGTGAATGAACATCCTCATTCAAATACTATCTTCTATCAGTACCCTATTTGTATTGTAACCCACCCCAGAGTCCTTGACTGTGATGGACAGCTCTAGAAATTGAACAAATAAATTTTTGAAACTATCCCATGGATGAGAAAGGTTATTTATCTACTAGTAAACTGGTTTCATCATCTTATCCTAATGAAGGAACCTCTTCTTCACAAGCAATCTACATCCCAATAACTTAAGCCCATAAATTAAGTTCTTACTTATCTTACAGCCTTCTAGCCTTCAATAATTTTATTAATGATTTGGTGGAGAGGTGAAGAGAATGTTTATCTCATCTGCAGATGACACAAGATTGGGCAGCTGATTTAAAAGCCTGGAACACAATCCAAAATGATCTTGATAAGAGAAAGTGGGTTGAAAGTAATGGAATTTAAAGAGGAAAACATACTGTAATAATTTTCTACTTAGAAAACATGAAAGAAATGTACAGAGCAGGGATGAGAACATCTGATTTGATAACTGTAAGTATAAAATGTATTTTGGAATTGAAGGTGATTGTAAATCAGCCACACAATAGGATTCTAAAAAGATAAATGCAATTAATGTAAATATTGTTTCCAAGGAGCAGGACAAGAGCTAATATTTCTACTCTGTTCGGAATTGGAAAGAACTGATTTTGAGAACTACATTCAGTTGTGGGTACCAAGTAGAACAAATGTAGAAGAAGTGAATCAAAGTTATGAAGAAACTAGAAGCTAGAATGTTTTCCAAGAAGAACAAGATGTTGACACTCTGGAAAGAGTGCAGAGAAGAGCAACAAAGATGATTATTGGCTAAAATATATGAAGAACTGCTGCAGATATTGGGTATGTCTACTTTAACAAAAAGAAGGTCGGACATGATAGTAGTCTTCCAGAAGAGAAGCTATCAGAGAGAGAAGAGGAGGTCAATGTATTCTCCAAAGCACCTGAGGGCAGGACAAGAAGTAATGTGTAAAAGATCATTAAAGAAAGATACAACCTAAAACAAAGGAAAAAATTGACAGTGAGAACAATTCATCAGTGGAATGGCATGCCTCTAGATCCTCCGTCACTACAATCCCAAAGGTGGTTTTTTCAGGAGGCAACTGGACTTTCTTAGTTTTCTTTGAAGACGTTTTGCTTCTCATCCAAGAAGCTTCTTCAACTCTGACTGGATGGTGAGAAATGGAAGGATTTTATACTCCTTGCAGACAGCTGGTCATTTGCATCCTTTTTAGAGAGTCATTGAGGCCACTTGGAGGCTTATCTGCATCTCAAAGTCATCTGAGTAGTACAAATGGGTGTGGAGCCTTCTTGGCTGCAAGATGTTTTCTGCCGTGTGTCCCTTCTCTGTTGAAGACAGGCACAGGATGTTGGGGGTGAGTCTGTGTTGTCTGCATCTCAAACTGAAGTGCAAATGGTTCCTGTAGTCTGCAATTTTTCTGGAGAGCTGTTCGTATTCCCATAACATTCGAACGGTGCTCATCCCAAAGTGCATAGCTAAAAGTCTATGGAGATCCTCTGTCGTCCAGGTTACAGTTGTCCCAAAGGCTCCTTTTCAGGAGTCAACTGGACTTTCCTGTTTTCTTGCAGACCAGCTGTCTGCAAGGAGTATAAATCCTTCCATTCCCCACCATCTAGTCAGAGCTAAAGGAGCTTCTTGGATGAGAAGTGAAACATTTTCAAAAAAGAAAAACCAAGAAAGTCCAGTTGCCTCCTGTAAAAAAAAGCCCCTTTGGGACAACCATGACCTGGATAACTGAGAAGATCTACAGATTTTTAGATATACAATTTGGCATGAACCCCCTTTGAATGATGTGGGAGTAGGAATAGATTTCCAGAGGAAAAATTGCAGACTACAAGAACCAGGAGCACCACTCAGGTGACTCTGAGGACACAGATAAACCTCCAAGTGGCCTGAATGACTCTCTAAAAGCATGCAAATGACCAGCTGTTTGCAAGGAGTATAAAATCCTTCCATTCCCCACCATCCAATCAGAGCTGAAGGAGCTTCTTGGATGAGAAGTGAAATGTCTTCACAAAAAATACCAGAAAATCCAGTTGCCTCTTGGGGGGGAAAAAAAAAAAGCCCCTTTGGGACAACAATGATCTGGATGACTGAGAATCTTCCATAGACTCCATCACTACAGCTTTTTAACAGATTGGACAGCCATTTGTCTGGAATGCTCTCGGCCAGGGGTGTCCAGCCTTGGCAACTTTAAGCCTGGAGGACTTCAACTCCCAGAAATTCTGGGAGTTGAAGTCCTCCAGGCTTAAAGTTGCCAAGGTTGGACACCCCTGCTCTAGGCTCTGCTGCTTGAACAGAAATTGGACTAGAGGATCTCCAAAGTCCCTTCCAACTCTGCTATTCTGCATTCTGTAAGAGACTAAGGGAACTGGATGCATATGGCTATGGGGGAGGGTGACTAATGATAGCACACCTAGAGTATCTGCAGAGATGTCACACAGAGGAAGGTCAGGACCTGTGATCTATCACCCCAGAGTGCAAGACACAGAATAATGGTTTTCAGCTACCAGAATATAAATTCTAGTTGGATGCAGGGAAGAACTGTCTAATGATAAGAGTATTTGGGTGGTGCAAAAAAAAATGATTAAATCAGGCAGTGAACTCTGCTATATGTATTCCAGCAGAAGTTGGACAGAAGTTCTGGAAACTTTAAGATGGATTTTCCAGTGGATCCCTGAACAAAGTATATAAGTGCAAAGGGGGGGGGGGTAGACTCAGTGGTGGTATTCATTTTTTTTACTACCAGTTCTGTGGGCATGGCTTGGTGGGTGTGGCGTGGCTTGGTGGGCCTGGCAGGGGAAGATTACTTCAAAATCCCCTCCCTACCCCACTAACATGCTTTCCAGCTCCCTTCTCCTGTGCAGGGCAACCAAAGAAGACCCAGTCAATCAACTGGGATTTGGGAGGCAGAGAATAGATGGGGGCAGGGCCAGTCAGAGGTGGTATTTGCCAGTTCTCCGAACTACTCAAAATTTCCAATACTGGTTCCCCAGAACCTGTCAGAACTGGATGAATACCACCTCTGGGTAGACTTGATAATATAAATGTCCATTTTAATTTTGTAATACTGTGGATATCTGGAAGATGTGATGGATCAGTGGTTAAGAAGCCGAGTTTGTCAGCTGGAAAACGGACAACCTAGTTTGAGACCCAAGCACCATGTGATGGGACAAGCTCTCATTCTTGCCCCAGCTCCTGCACACCCAACAGTCTGAAAACATGAACATGTGAGTCGATAAATAGGTACTACTTCAGTGGGAAGGTCACAGGGTTCGGTGTTCTATTGCATGCTCTGCAGTGTGGTGTGATGTCATGCTGGCCACATGACCGACCAAACTGGCACTCTTGGCTAAGAAACAGAGTTGAGCACTGCCCAGAAAGGGTATTTAGCAGGTTTTTTTAGAATTTTTTAATTAAACATAACATTGAAAAACATTGAATGTGGCAGAGTCATTTTGACATAACTTTTGGTCATCATTCTAGTGAAATATAATAGAATATAAATCTTATATATATATTTGTATATATATATATATGTATACACATATATACATTTGTTCATTCTTACTTACATTTTCCAACATTCTTGGTATTATTTAAGTCTCATGATCACAGATGTCCTCTTAACAACTCTTTTCAATGTTAAACCCTTCCTTTCTCTCCCCACCAATATTAGAACCTATTCCAAATTATATAATATTCTGATTCATCCTTATTTTTCATCTCTAGTGTTAGCAGAACTTTTGAGTAGTTTGGAGAACCGGCAAATACCACCTCTGACTAGCCCTGCCCCCACCTATTCTCTGCCTCCTGAGTCCCAGCTGATTGGCTGGGTCTTCTTTGGTCGCCCTGCACAGGAGAATGGACCTGGAAAGCAGGTTAGTGGGGTGGGGAGGGAATGGGGATTTCCCCTGCCATTCCCACCAAGCCATGCCCACAGAACCGGTAGTAAAAAAGAATTGAATCCCACCACTGGCCCTGCCTCCTGGAGTTGAACATGACTAGACAGGCAAAATCTTTACCTTTATCTTTATGGATAGTTGGCTATATGTCTATGAAGATTAAACTTTGTTTTTCCTTGAGGATGTTTTGCTCCTCGTCCAAGAAGCTTCTTCATCTCTGTTTCTTGGGTGAGAAGCCTAACATCTTCAAAGAAAAACCAAAAACTCCTGTGGCCACTTGAAAAAAGCATCTCTGGATCCTCCAGGTAGCTTTCTAAAAGAACTCCATACTGGAGGTTCATTCTGTGTACCCAAGAGGAAAATGTAGTCTTTTGACACAAGGGTATAAAGGTAGTCTGTGACTTACAACATTTACTGACCGTTTGAAGTTACAATGGCACTGAAAAAAGTGATTTATGAACCCTTTTTTTTCACACCCATGATGCAGCATCCCCATAATCAAATTCACATGCTTGGCCACTGGCTCATATTTATCACAGATGCAGTATTCTAGGTCATCTGATCCCGTTTTGTGACCTTCTGACAAGCAAAATCTTTGGGAAGCCAGATTCACTTTACAACCGTGTTACTACCTGAACAAGTGCTGTGATTCACTTTACAACTGTGGCAAAGAGAGGGCCAAATTCATGTAGCACCTGCCTCACTTAGCCGTAGAAATTTTGCACTCCGTTATAAGGATAAGAATACCTTTATTGCCACTTTGAATGTACGCTAATTAGAACTGAGGAGGCTTCTTAGATGAGAAGCGAAAGTTCTTCAAGGAAAAACACAAAGTCCAGTTTTGCCTTTTGAAAAAGCAGCTTTGGGTTATCTGACTATAGGATACTTTTGAACAGTCCACAGGATAACAGGAATAATTCAATGTTCATTTTTGAATCACAGAAGTTAATTTCTCACCATCAACACACACACACTGGTAGCTTTGTAATAAAAAGCTCAAGTCAAGGATATCTCCTATTCAGTTTTATCCTTTCCTCGCATTCAGTTTTGGTTGCAATGATGAAAAAAAGATGTTGAGACTCTAGAAAGAGTGTAGAGAAGAGCAAGGAAGATGATTAGAGGACTGGAGGCTAAAATATATGAAGAACAGTTGCAGGAACTGGGTATGTATAATCTGATGAAAAGAAGGACTAGCAGTCTTTCAATATCTCAGGGACTGCCCCAAAGAAGAGGGAGTCAAGCTATTCTCCAAAGCACCTGAGAGCAGGACAAGAAGCAATGGGTGGAAACTCATCAAGGAGACAAGGAACCTAGAAGTAAGGAAGAATTTCTTGACAGTGAGAACCATTTGTCAGTGGAACAACTTGCCTCCAGAAGTTGTGAAAAACTGGAAGTTTTTTTTTAAAAATGTTGGATAACCATTTGTCTGAAGTGGTGTGGGATTTCCTGCCTAAGCAGGGGATTGGACTAGAAGACCTCCAAGGTCCCTTCCAACTCTTCTATTCTATTCTATTCTATTCTATTCTATTCTATTCTATTCTATTCTATTCTATTCCATTCCATTCCTTTCCTTTCCTTTCCTTTCCTTTCCTATTCTATTCTATTCTATTCTATTCTATTCTATTCTATTCTATTCTATTCTATTCCATTCCATTCCATTCCATTCCTTTCCTTTCCTTTCCTNCTATTCTATTCTATTCTATTCTATTCTATTCTATTCCATTCCATTCCATTCCATTCCACTCCACTCCACTCCACTCCACTCTTTATTGCACAGGTCAGCAAGAGGGATGAGAAAATATCCACAGATCCCTCACATCCTGGACATAAACTGCTTCAACGTTTTACCTCAGAGCACCACTATCGGGCATCGCATGCCAAAACAACTGGATGCAGAAGTGGTGCCATCACTCTGCTGAACACCTAATTCTCAACAGTGCTGCCTTATGTCTAAGTATATTTATCCATGTAGTATGAACGTATTACTATTATCCTCTTATCTGTTCCACTACCTTGTCTTATTGGCACCACTGATTATTATTACTTTGTTATTTTGCAGGTAACCTGAGAACAGTGGTGCGATTCCAATTGTTTTACTGCCGGTTTCGTGGGCGTTGCTTGGCAGGCGTGCTTTGCCTAATGTCGGCACACAGTGTTCCCCACACCACCTCAGACCTGCAGCGCCAATCAGCTGACAGCATAAAGAAGAGAAAAGTACAGGGGCAGGTAGGAGGGATGATCCTGGGCTTTTCTCTTCATTTTCCTCTCAGATGATTGTGGGAGGATTTTTTCCCCCGCCCTCTCAGCTGATTGTCGGCTTTTTTTACTACTGGTTCGGCCAAACTGGTCCAAACCGGTAGCATACCACCACTGCCTGAAAACTTCTGCCCTGGAGACAAATCCCTTGTGTGTCTAATCCCACTGTGGCCTACAAAGTATTCTCTTTGGACTTTGCCTAAATATGTGCCTTTTAATCTATTGTTAAGCCAAGAATTACCTCAAAATACTTCCAGATTCGGATAAATTACCTGCCCCTTCATGCTATGATAGATTTCTGCAAGATCTGATTATTTGGCTTGAACAGCAATGGCTAATGGATTTTCTCTGGAATTCTACTGTAGAAATAAGTGAAACTTTGGCAGATACATGGACATGCAACAGGATTGTACACTTACCCTATTTTGTCTTACCTCCTCCTCTGGCCGAGCATTAATAGAAGACAGAGACAGTCATTTTCTTAAAAAATATCTCCGAGTTTTAAGGTGCAAAGATTTAGGATGAGAGCAGCTTGCCCCGTGATTTACTAGCAAAATATTGATAAGAAGAAAAGCAAGCTAAAAAGCAAGATTCTTAAAGCTTTATTCAAGGCACTACAGAGTTGACATGTCAGATAATAACAGCTCCTCTGGAAGCTTTAAGAGTGCATTAAACAAATATAGTGGTGGATATTTATAGACTTTTAAGAACTGCTGATTAATAAAGAGACATTTTTAGCTTTCCAAACTGTTAGACTTCTGTAATGTAAATACTCTAAGCAATAATAACAGGGCTGTGGGCGCTGAGTTATTCTTTGATGTCCCAAGGACCAGGTCATCTTAGCTTCCAGTTAGACTATATGAATCCTCCCTCTCCCTCCCTCCCTCCCTCCCTCCCTCCCTCTCTCTTCCTCTCCCTCCCTCTCTCTCTCATTCTCTCTCTCTTATTCTTTCTCTATCTCTCATTCTTTTTCTCTCGCTTTTATTCTCTTTCTTATTCTCTCATTCTCATTTTCTCTCTTATTTTTCATTCTCATTCTCTCTCTCATTCTATTATTCTCTCTCTCATTCTCTCATTCTCATTTTCTCTCTTATTCTCACTCTCCTTGTTTCTCCCATTCTATCTCTTATTCTCTCATTTTCTCTCTCATTCACTCTCATTCTTTCTCATTCTCTCTCATTCTCATTCTCTCTCTCTTTTATTCTCTCTGATTCTATTCTCTCTCTCGCTTATTCTCTTTCTCTCTTCTATAGCCCTGGTGCCTGTTGTCCAGATTAATGGCTTATACAGTATGGAGTATGGCAGGACATCTCACATTGTTTTATGACCTCTCCTTCAGGGGTTTGCAAGCCATTTAGAGGGAAGCTGCTGCATGTTTTTTAAAGCCGATCAGGCTTGTACAGACAAAGCTGGAGTGTTGTCCTAACTGCTTCTTGCTTGGCCTAGGGGCGGTCTTGTGTAGCCAAAGCATGGAGCAGGTTTTGAGAGACGATTAACTTGTGAATCACAGCAGCCTGCTTTCCCATGGATAGGGAACTGTATGTAGTATTCTAATTGTGGCCCCATTATTCTGCAGTAGTGAGGCCATATTGGGAATATTATATCCAGAAAAGATGCCGAGGCCTCAGAAAGTATGATTTAGCCTCCAGCCCTCTTATGGAGGGAGCTAAGTATATTTAGTACCAAAGGTGCTTTTTTCAAGAGGCAACTGGACTTTCTGGTTTTTCTTTGAATAGATTTCACTTCTCATCCAAGAAGCTTCTTCAGCTCTGACTGAATGGAGAGGAATGGAAGGGTTTATACTCCTTGCAGACAGCTGGTCATTTGCATCCTTTTAGATGGTCTTTAAAGTTAAAGAATGCAAATGCAAAGAATATAAACCCTTCCATTGGGACAACCCAGGGATGGGATTCTACCGGTTCGCACCTATTCGCTAGAACCGGTTGTTAACATTCTAAGCAGTTCGGAGAACCGGTTGTTAGAAAAAATTACTGGCCTAATCCTGTAAGGAAGGCAGGAAGGAAACATTCTGGTGTTGCTTGTGGAAACTGCCTCTCCGTTAACCTTTATTACATTCTTGGCAGGACTAGACTTCCTGACTCTGGAACGTCTCTAGAGTTTTTTTTCCCTCCTTTGCTGGTACTTTGCTTGTGTGAAGTGACCATTCAAAGTTACAATGGCACTGAAAAAAGTGACTTATGACCATTTTTCACACGACTGTTGCAGCATCCTCACAGTCTTGAGAGGCCAGGCGAGGAGATGCGTGCC
Source organism: Emydocephalus ijimae (assembly GCA_004319985.1). Taxonomy (NCBI): domain Eukaryota; kingdom Metazoa; phylum Chordata; class Lepidosauria; order Squamata; family Elapidae; genus Emydocephalus; species Emydocephalus ijimae. Next base: position 11,436 of record BHEV01037057.1, on the reverse strand, counting down.
TCGATGTGAGTGATATTGAGTTGGCCACATCCAGCCAATAACATGACCACCAAGCCATGTCCACCCAGTCACATGACCCCCTAAGCCATGCATATCACCTAAGCCACGCCCATAGAACCGGATGTTAAAAAATTTGAATCCCACCCCTGGGCCAACTATGACCTGGATGACTGAGAATCTCTACCGTCTTTTAGCTATACAACTTGGGATGAACCTCCTATGGATGGTGTTGGAGTAGGAATGTATTTCCAGAGGAAAAAATTGCAGGCTACAGGAGCCAGGAGAAGTACCTAAGTGACTCTGAGGACACGGATAAACCTCCAAGTGGCCTCAATTCCTCCCTAAAAAGATGCAAATGACCAGCTGTCTGCAAGGAGTATAAATCTTTCCATTCCCCACCATCCAGTCAGAGCTAAAAAAGCTTCTTGGATGAGAAGTGAAATGCCTTCAAAGAAAATCCAGAAAGTCCAGCTGTCTCTTGAAAAAAGCACCTTTGGGACAACTATGACCTGGATGACTGAGAAGCTCCTTCGACATTTAAGTATGTTTAGCTTAACAAAGAGAAGAATCGGGGTGACATGACAGCTGTCTTCCAGTACTTGGGGGGCTGTCACAAAAAAAGAGAGGACTGATTTTGTTTCCTTATTTGTCAGATATTCAGTATTAAACGAATAAAATTGGGGACAAAAGTTTGCCATAAGGAGTCCCAGTTACAAATTGTGAGCAGGTATAGCTGTGTTTTAAGTGAAAAAAATTTACTCAGCTACAGGTACTCCTTGAGTTATGACTCACAATTGAGTCCAAAATTTATGTGGCTAAGCGAGACAGGTGTTAAGTGAATTTTGCCCCATTTTATGACCTTTCTTGAGACAGTTGTTAAGTGATTCACTGCAATTAAGTTGGTATCACTGCAGTTAAGTTAGCATCACAGTTGTGAAGTGAACGTGGTTTATCCATCGACTTTGCTTGTCAGAAGATCACAATAGAGGATCCCATGACGCCGGGACGCTGCAACTGTCATAAATATGAGTCAGTTGCCAAAAGTCTGAATTTTGATCATGTGACCATGGGGATGCTGCAGTGATAAGTCCCTTTTTTCAGTGCTGCGGTGATGTTGAACGGTGACTAAATGAATTGTTGTAAATCAGGAACTACCTGTATTTTGTGCTGGAAACATCTGCAGGTTTCCTAGTTTCCTTCTGATTAATTATCCTTTAATTCCTATTGTTCTTCTTCTCTCCCCATCTCTCAAACTGCAAGTTTTTCATAAATTGCCCAGACGTATATTCTGTAATGTGGAGCCAAGTCCAGGACAGCAATCCACTGTTTGCAAGTTTCACAAACTGCTTAAACAATACATCTCTGATTAGTTTTAACAACTTTCACAAGAACAGGTCAATAGGTAGTTAGAAGGAAATAAATTAATTATCCTCAAGCACGATTTACAATTTAGCCATTTCTTTGCTCATTTTAATAGGGGTTATAGCTTAGCCTGGGGACCCCTGGAACTTTTATCCCAGTTAAATGGAAATCATTCTTGTAATTGGGCTATGAGACATATGTAACCATTAATCCCCTTTTCTTTTGGCTTCCTTTCTCATCTTTTCCTTATATGGTATATTTTAAATATATATAGAGAGAGATCCAGTTACATAAATATATATATAACTAAAACTCACTGTCTCCTGGTGATTGGCCCAAAGTCATCCCATACACACACACACACACACACACACACACACACAAATGCACACACACACCAATCACCAGGAGACAGTGAGTTCTAGTTCCACCTTAGGCATGAAAGTCATCTAGGTGACTTTGGGCCAATCACCAGGAGACAGTGAGTTCTAATCACGCTTTAGGCATGAAAGCCAGTCTCTCTCTCTCTCTCTCTCTCTCTTAGGGTTGTTGTGGAGAAATTAGGAGGAGGAAGAAGTATCAAGTATGTTCATCATCTGGAATTACTTATGAAGTTATGATAAAATCTAATGTAAATAAATATAGGCACATATGTCATCGAATTAGCCCAATTCACATAATGATGCACAATAATTACAAAAAATGTGATTAAAAAACTGTGACAAAAAAATGATGCAGAACAATCACAAAAACCGTAATTACGCCTCATGCTTAATCTGGCTGCCAATTTTTTTGGTTTATACCAAAGGCCTTCAAACTTGGCAAGTTTGAGACTTGTGGATTTCAACTCCAAGAATTCCTGAGCTAACATGACTGGAGGAGGAATTCTGGGAATTGAAGTCCTCAAGCTGTCAAGTTTGAAGACCCCTGGTTTGCACAATACTTTAAATTAAGAGGCTAAATCACATCATAGGCTCAGCCACAACAAAATGTTTGTGCTAACCAAACTTAGCATATTGTGGGAATGGAGGTTTTAATTTGACCCTAACATGATTAAATGTCTTGTAGAAACACAGCCATATGGTCTCCAATGCTTCATTTTGAAGACAGGCTTAAGAAAAAAAGGCCTAGAAAGCCACCCAGGGCTACTTGATAATGAGATGAGAAAATAAATGTAATAAATTTATTCATTAACTGTAATGGATAAAATAAAAAGAAATACCTAACCACAAATCTTTGTGCGATGCTGCTGTCATAATTTCCTTGGGATGCATGAAGAAGATGAACAGATAGTGAAGGTGTGCTTGGTGATCCCTGAGCTTGGTGGTTTTCTTACAGATGTTTCACCACTCAACTAGAGACCAAACTTCGCTCCCTACTAACTCTGATAATGTTACCTAGTTTGGTAATGAAATGTCAATAAGAGAACCACCAAGCTCTGAGACCAGCAAGGGCCCTACAGTTCAACCCTGAGTTACAAATACCCTCTTCTATTGAACATGTGAATAAGGCTACTGTTTTCTTATTCAATACTTATTCTTTGACCAAAAGCCATATAAACATTCTCAACTGAAATGTATTATAGATCCAGCCAAGTCAGAGATCCAAATTCTTCATTGATGGGTGCTTAATTTGTCACCCATGTAAATCTTCTGGGGGGATTATAATTCAGTGATTCAGTGCTTATTTTGTCTATAGGAGGCCTTAGGTTCAGCTTTGTTGTCTCCAGCGAAAAGTACCAGTTGGTGAAAAAGACAGGGATTAAATGGCCAAATACTCTGATCTGCTGCAAAGTATCTTCCTTTGTTCCATTAGCTGGCGTCGCACAATGTATATGTCAGTTCATCTTAACTCCTGGAATCTCCTGTTCTTTGGTCATAGTTGAACAGAATAGCTAACCTGAGCTCCAAATTACCAATCACTTGGAAACCTGCCATTTCTGTTCATATCACAGCAGTTTGTGAGTCACTGAATTGCTAAACAGTTTGAGTCCATCAGGCAACACTTATCTTCACATGGGTTACATTCACAATTGAACAGAATAACAAAACAACAGAGTTGGAAAGGACCTTTGAGGTCTTCTAGATCTAGTCCAACCCCTTGCTTTGGCAGGAAACCCTATAACAGAGGTGGTATTCAGCAGGTTCTGACCAGTTCTGGAGAACCAGTAGCAGAAATTTTAAGTAGTTCAGAGAACCAGCAAATACGACCTCTAACTGGTCCCACCTCCATCTATTATCTGTGTTAAGTCCTGAGCACGGGCACAAGGAACGGAGACGAGACATCAAACGGTGACTTCAACTCTTTATTGTAACATAAGAACAGAGCAAATACTCGGGCAGCAGCGGCTCTTTTATAGAGCTGGCTGCTGTCAAAACAACCAATGATTTGAGTTTACCGTTTTCACAAGCGTCCAATCAGAGGGGCCTGTTAACAACCAATCAGACTGGCCAGAAACAACCAATCACGACTCGCTATTCGCGGGCCAATGAGAAGTGCAGGATTACAAGCCTGCTGTAAAGTAAAGCTTTTTAGGGTTGTACCACTGCGTTGGCTTAGTCCAGGGGTGTCCAACCTTTCACCTTCCCTGGGCCACATTAGAAGATGAACATTTGGTTTGGGCCGCACATAATAAAATAAAATAAAATAAAATAAAATAAAATAAAATAAAATAAAATAAAATAAAATAAAATAAAATAAAATGAAATGAAATGAAATGAAATGAAATGAAATGAAATGAAATGAAATGAAATGAAATGAAATGAAATGAAATGAAATTATTTTTATTATTTATTATTAATTATTTATTTTATAATTTTCCCGCCAAATTTTTTTGTGGGGGGGGAGAAAGCTCGCCCGCCTCGCACCTACCTCTCCTGCAAATGCGGCAGCGGCAGTGGCGGGGGCAGCAGCGGGGGCTGCGGCTGCCCGCCTTTTCTGTTGCTCGCCTTGCCCCGCCTCACGCCTGCCTCTCCTCCTCCTCCTCGCTGGATCTTTCACGAAGGTTAGGGTGGGCATTGGGCCGCATTACGAGGCGACCTGGGCCGCATGCGGCCCATGGGCCGCGGGTTGGACAAGCCTGGCTTAGTCTATAACAATCTGTCTCCTGAGTGATTGGCTGATTGGCTGAGTCTTCTTTTGTTGCCCTGTACAGGAAAATGGAGCTGGAAAGAAGGTTATTGGGGTGGGGAGGGAATGGGATTTTGTAGTAACCTTCCTCTGCCACGCCCACTAGGCCACACCACCCCCATCAAGCCACACCCACAGAACCGGTAGTAAACATTTTGGAATCCCATCACTGTCCTTTACCATTTCAGACAAATAGTTGTCCACAGGGGTGGGATTCAAAAATTTTAACAACCGGTTCTGTGGGCGTGGCTTGTGGTCATGTGACTGGGTGGACATGGCTTGGTGGCCATGTTATTGGCTGGGTGTGGCCAACTCAATATCACTCACATCGAGGCACGCAGCTCCTTGCCTGGCCTCTCATGACTGTGGGGATGCTGCAACAGTTGTAAGTGTGAAAAATGGTCATAAGTCACTTTTTTCAGTGCCATTGTAACTTTGAATGGTCACTCCACACAAGCAATGTACCAGCAAAGGAGGGGGGAAAAACCTCCAGAGATGTTCCAGAGTCAGGAAGTCCAGTCCTGCCAAGAATGTAATAAGGGTTAACGGAGAGGCAGTTTCTGTAAGCAGACTGTTTCCTTCCTACCTTTTTTACAGGATTAGGCCAGTAATTTCTTCTAACAACCGGTTCTCTGAATTGCTTAGAATGTTAACAACCGGTCCTAGTGAATAGGTGTGAACTGGTAGAATCCCACTCCTGATTGTCCAGTCTTTTCTTAAAAACGTCCAGTGTTCGAGCATCTACAACTTCTGGAGGCAAGTTGTTCCACTGATTAATTTTTCTCCCTGACAGGAAATTTCTCCTCAGGACTAGGTTGTTTCTCTCCTTCATTAGTTTCCACCCATTGCTTCTTGGCTTGCCTTCTGGTGCTTTTGAAGAATAAGTTGACTCCATCTTGTTTGTGGCAGCCCCTCAAATATTGGAACACTGCTATCCTGTCACTCATAGTCCCTTCTTTTCATGAAACTAGACATACCCAATTCTAGCAACCATTCTTTACAGTTTATGTTTAGTCTCTAGTCGCCTAATCATCTTTGTTGCTCTTCTCTGCACTCTTTCTAGAGTCTCAACATCTTTTTTTTACATTGTGGCAGACAAAACTGGATGCAATATCCCAAGTGCAATCTTACCAAGGCATTATAAAGCAGAATTAACACTTCATGTGGACCTTTGTTGATCCCTCTGTTCATGCAGCCTAGAACTGTGTTGGCTTTTTTAGCAGCTGCAGCACACTGCTGGCTCATACTTAAGTGGTTATCCACGAGGACTCCAAGATCTCTCTTCCGGTTACTATTATTTAAAAGGGTGGAAATAAACAGGCTTGTACTGAAGATGTTATTCATTAAGTTCACACCACTTTAATCTTCCTTTTGTTTTCACTGTATCCATAAGAGAATAGTATCATAGCCTAAGCATATTTACCACTTATCTTGACCAGAGAACTGAACAAACAGTCTTCCATCTTTAACATGTCTTCGTGGTTGGATGTGACAATGCAGATCATTGGTTTAACTTTGCTGAAGAAGAAAGTAACCAGAAGGTTGGTGATGCAGGATACGGATGAAGTGACAGCCAGGAATCAAATCTTGAATCAAACCATCTTGATTGGCAATTGAAACATCAACCACAGATGATAGCCTCTAAATCTAAATTCCACAGATGCAATTTTTAACACGAGGATGAAAAACAAGCAAAACATATTTCCATATTTAGCTATATCTTTTTTTTTTTTGCATAATACTGTATATTCCATGTGTTCAAATTATTGGAAAATCTCATTTGGCAAAAAAGTAGAGCAGTACAAAGTGGTGGGAAGTTGGATGGCAGAAGCTATTTTTGGAAGGAAGGAAGGAAGGAAGGAAGGAAGGAAGGAAGGAAGGAAGGAAGGAAGGAGATACAGATTTCTGGGTTTTTCCAGGTCATAATTTTTAGGTGCAAAACTTCAGGTATTTGAACTGAATGCATTATCATGAGATAGTAATTTATCAAGACTTGTCAAATACAGGTAGTACTAGACTATGACCACAATTGACCCCAAAATTTCTATTGCTAAGTGAGTCATTTGTTAAGTGAATTTTGCCCCATTTTATGACCTTTCTTGCCATAATTGTTAAGTGAATCACTGCAGTTGATAAGTTAATAATACAGTTGTTAAGTGAATCTGGCTTCCCCATTGATTTTATTTGTCAGAGGATTGGAAAAGGTATGACCTTGGGGCACAGCAACGGTCATAAGTATGAACCAGTTGCCAAGCATCTGTGAGGGTTCTATTTTGATCACTTGATCATGGGGATGCTACAAAGGTTGTATGTGTGAAAAATGGTCATGTCACTTTTATAGTGCCTTTGAAACTTTGAATAGTCACTAAATGAACTGTTGTAAGTCAAGGACTACTTGTAGTTGTAAGCTATGGGATATCTCTAGATGGTGACTGAGCTTCCAAAACTAGGAATAAATCTTTTAGAGCATCAGAAGATTCAACCAGTTATTAGTTTTTTTTTCTTATCAAATTTCAGTGGTTGACTTCCAGTTCCACTATAGGAAAGGTCCTGATTTGATGGGGCAAAAATTAATTAGGAATCAGTAATAAGTCCATTTAGGTTTTGTCAAACCAGATTAGTTTGATTATCCATCTGTACTGAAAGGTTTTTTTCAGCCTTTGAGGTAGATCAGTGTTCTGTTCTAGGCTTCCCAAAACCACAAAGCCAACTCCTCGTCCCAATAAAACCCCTTTTATTTAAGTTAAAATGAATTTCTCTCATTCATATTCCAGCAAAGTCTAGGCAAACAGTCTTTCAAGAGGTTGCGCAACTACAGATCTTTATCAGGCTGGGAGAGTTGCCAGGCTGATATCTTCCAAACGCCACTTTGCAGCAGAAATTACTTGGCAAGAAGTCAGGAACAGATCTTCACTCTAATGAATTGAATTAATTGTCTCCTGCAAACACCACTCCCCTTTCACTCCTCTTTTATTCCCTAGGGGAGGGGCCATTTACCGTCCACTTGTGGCTTTACTCTTGTTCCTTAACTGTTCCCTTCTCCTGGCAGCTCTGTGCATGTGCACACTGGGAACAGGCTCCAGTTGTTCTTCTGCCCCACTGATCTCCAACTCTGAAGGCAGTTGATAACTATCAGACAGCCCCGGCCCGATTTCCGCCTCCAATGTAGAGCACTCATCAGAGACTTCCCCAGACTCCAGGATTGGCCCATGTCCCCCCCCCCCCAACCTCCTTACTGTCAGAATCTGCTGCCACTTTGCTGGCCGCTGGCAGGCCACATCAATCAGGTTAGAAAACCAAAGTTATAAATGCCAATACGACTTCTATTTGAAGGTTACAATAACAGAGTCTTGCAAATCTGTTTAGTGAATTTGGTTTCCCAGTTGACTTTGCTTGCCAAAGGTTGCAAAAGGTGATCACATGACCCTGGGATATCACAACAGTCATAAATTCATGCCAGTTACCAAGCATTCAAATTTTGATTGTGTGACTATGGAGATGCTGCAACTGTCAGAAGTGTGAAAAACAATCATAAGTCACTTCTTTCAGTGCCATTGCAATTTTGCACATTTAGTAAATGAACGGTTGTACTACCATTAACCAATGGCCCCTGATCAGCTCATTTTAATTCCAGATATAGGAAGAGAAGACTTTGTTGCTTTTTGAAACCAGCTACTTAAAACATTTTTATAAGTTATTCTTTTTATCAACTGTGAAATACATGAATAAACAGATGCTCCTATTTCTAGGTTGTTCCTGGCAGCCCATAATGTTAAGCTTTTGAACCACTTTCAGGAAATTGTATGCTTTTCATGTTCTTCACTGTTAAGTAATAGAAAGGGAAACTACCATGTTTAGAACTTTCCCCCATATTCTCTTCATTAGTGATGGGGAGAGAAATTCATTATATCCCTAAATGGAAGCAAATGTAGCAAATTTGCAGTTTTCAGACTAATATACAGTCTTGTGGTAAGCTGCCTAGAGTCACTTAGATGAAATGAGAGACCATACAGCTTGAATAAATAATAGGCAAAGGAATAGAATAAGAATAGAATACGGAATAGAAATAGAAATAGGATAGGATAGGATAGGATAGGATAGGATAGGATATTGATAGCAGTGTTTCAATATCTCCAATATCTCAGGGGCTGCCCCAAAGAAGAGGGAGTCAAGCTATTCTCCAAAGCACCTGAAGGCAGGACAAGAAGCAATGGGTGGAAACTCACCAAGGAGACAAGGAACCTAGAAGTAAGGAGGAATTTCCTGACAGAACAATTAATCAGTGGTACAACTTGCCTCCAGAAGTTGTGAATTTTCCAATTGGAGATTTTTAAAAATATGTTGGATAACCATTTATCTGAAGTGGTGTAGGGTTTCCTGCCTAGGCAGGGGGTTGGACTAGAAGACCTCCAAGGTCCTTTCCAACTCTGTTATTCTATTCTACTCTATTCTACTCGACTCGACTCTATTCTACTCTAGAGCATAGCATAGCATAGCATAGCATAGCATAGCATAGCATAGCATAGCATAGAATAGAATAGAATAGAATAGAATAGAATAGATGAAGGGAAGGGAGAATGGGGTGGAATGGAATTGGATAGGATAGGATAGGATAGGATAGGATAGGATAGGATAGGATAGGATAGGATAGAATAGAATAGAATAGAATAGAATAGAATAGAATAGAATAGAATAGAATAGAATAGAATAGATGAAGGGAAGGGAGAATGGAATAGAATAGAATAGAATAGAGTAGAGTAGAGTAGAGTAGAGTAGAGTAGAGTAGAGTAGAATAGAATAGAATAGAATAGAATAGAATAGAATAGAATAGAATAGAATAGAATAGAATAGAATAGAAGGATATTATTTATTGGCCAAGTGTGGTTGGACAAAGAAGGAATTTGTCTTCACATAAGTCCCCAGAGTTAACAATTGTTGATAGGAAAGGTGAAAAAGTCTGGATAGTAGACATGGCAGCACAGAGAGAAAGCAGAAGAGAAAAGAAAAAGATGTAGGAAATCAAGTTCTGTAAAAAGAAGGAGAACAACTGGGCAAAAGAAAGCAAAAGGAATACTAATAGTGATAGACACCTGAGGTGCAATCAACACTGACAAAGCCACCGTCACTCAATTGCAAAAGACAGCTTTACTTGGAAAAACTTACATCCTTCAAGGATACCTTTAACATCATCACACTACAACATCTGCCTATCTCAGGTCCTTGGGAAGTCCTCGATAGGTAGATAAAAATGCCAACTCCAGCCTGAACATCTGATGAAGCATAATAATAATAACAACAGCAAGAACACTTCTCATCCCAAGGGTGCTTTTTTCCGGAGGCAACTGGACTTTGTTGTTTTCTTTGAAGATGTTTCACTTCTCATCCAAGAAGCTTCTTCAGCTCTGATAGGATAGTGGGGGAATGGAAGGATTTATATTCCTGTTCTGACCCAAGCCTCGTTCAAAGGAAACAAGCACCAAACAGAGATAAAAACAAAACCTTTTTAATGCTTCTCTGTGAATCCCTTTCATTCACAGTAAAACCCTACTAAAAACTAATTGTCCCAGATAAGAACAAGCCTTGCCAAGAACACTAGATTAAATTTCAAGGAAATAATAAATAAATAAATAAATAAATAAAATAATAATAATAATAAATAAATAAATAAACCAAAAGTCTCCAAACACAAACCAGGATAGTCTGAACTTCCACAAGTCTTGAAGTGCAAGAACTTCTTTGCTTCCTGCAAAGAATCCCACCTCTGAGGGCTGGCTTTTATCCCTGAAGGGAGGGGGTCATCACTTGCAGCCTTACTCCCAAGTCGCCCGTGCTGCTGCAGCTGTTCTTTCCTTCGAGCAGCCCTGCACGCACACGCACTGGGCACAGGCTCCTCGGGGGCCTCTTCATCACTGCTGCCAGCCTCCACAAACTCCGAAGGCAGCCCTCCACTCCCTGATGGTCCTGGCCCCATCCCTGCATCACCTGCAGGCCCCTCATCTGAGTCCTCGCTCTCCAAGACTTCAGCTCTCCGCACCTGCTGCCAGTGAACCACAACAATTCTTTGCTAAACCCTTGGTTTAGCGAAGGGGGGAAAAGTTGTGATACATCACATGATGACAACATGATGCCACAAGTTTGATACCCCTGTTTTAGAGCATCAAAAATATCACAAATCAGTGTCTGGAGGCTGTTTGGGTTTGGATCGCTCTCATTGAATATAGAATACCAGAACTGGCAGAGACCTTGTAGGTCACCTAATCCAACACCACCACCCCCATGTCTAACCAGGAGACTACACCATTTCTGACAGATGGCAGTCCAGTCTCTTCCTGAAAGTTTTCAGTGATGTAGCTCCCGCAATCTCTGAAGGCAAGCTGTTCCACTGGTTGATCACTCTCATTGTCAGAATAGTTCTCATTTCTAGGTTGAATCTCTGCTCTTTGTGTTAACCTGGGTTTAGCGTGTTGTGGGAACCCAACCTAAAAGCTCCAGCCTTTTTCCCCAGTCAGGGCTGATGGAAACAGATGAGGCAGACAGAAGTCTGCACAGTCCCCAAAAGACTGAGGGATCAAGTAGATTATCCTCATTGGTCTTGGATGGGGCTGCATTTTCCCTTTGAAGAACTGGTACCCAGGTTGGGAGCTTCTTCTTCTTCTTCTTCCTCTTCCTCTTCTTCTTCCTCTTCTTCTTCTTCCTCCTCCTCCTCTTCCTCCTCCNTCTTCTTCTTCTTCTTCCTCTTCTTCTTCTTCCTCCTCCTCCTCTTCCTCCTCCTCTTCTTCTTCTTCTTCTTCTTCTTCTTCTTCTTCTTCTTCTTCCTCCTCCTCCTCTTCCTCCTCCTCTTCTTCTTCTTCTTCTTCTTCCTCTTCTTCTTCTTCCTCCTCCTCCTCTTCCTCCTCCTCCTCTTCTTCTTCTTCTTCTTCTTCTTCTTCTTCTTCTTCTTCTTCT
>BHEV01037056.1:0-26547 GCA_004319985.1 Emydocephalus ijimae | reverse complement strand
TTATAAAAATTGATAAGGCCTAGAAACGCCTGGAGGTCGGCCTTATTTCGGGGTCTGGGCGCGTTTTTTATTGCTCTCAATCTGCTGTCGCTAGGGTGGATACCCTGACTGTCAATTAAATACCCTNCTGTGCCTATGCCGTCTTTTCATCAACTGGTAGTTACTGATATGCCTGAGCTAAGTCTAGTTTAGCGAAGACTTTTCCGCCCCCCAGGGAATGGAGGTGGTGCTGTACCACCGGCACCGGATATGCGTTTTGCTGCAGGGCGTGGTTCAGGGTGGCCTGGTAGTCCCCACAAATTCTAATCGAACCACCCAGCTTAATTGGTGTCACGATTGGGGTCTCCCAGGGAGAGTGATCGGTTGGCTCAAGCACTCCCTGTGCTATTAACTTATCAAGCTGTTCGTCGATTTTCGGCTTTAAGGTGAACGGAACTTGACGGGACTTAAGGCGGATGGGAGCTATTTTTGGATTAAGGCTGAATGATATCGGGGTCCCCTTGTACTCGCCTAGTTTTTCCATGAAGACGTCCTTGAATTCATGGATGAGGTCCTCCTCCCAGTCACTGCCGACAATTTGGTTAATGCCTGCCACTTCAATGCCGAGTGGCGTGAACCATTGGAGGCCTAGCAGGCTAGGCCGATCTTTGTCGATCACAGTCAGAGGTAAGTACGCCGTGCGATTCTTGAATGAGACCCGGACTCGGCTGGATCCAACGACAGGGATCCGATTCCCTTGATAGTCCTTAAGGATAAGTGTTTGGGAACAGAGGTCTTGGCGCCGGATAGTAGGGATGAGTTGCTTGAGAGTCCTACAGGAAACCATCAAGAGAGACGATCCCGAGTCGACTTCCATTTGACAAGGCTGATTTTCGATGGTCACTGTAATTTGGATTTTCTTGGCATCTAAGGAAGAGGCGTGACCGATAGTGATAGTTTGGTGAGCCTCTTCTCGCTTCGTGGGGTGATATAAGGTTCAGTTTCTGTAGGAGTGGTTTACTGGTTCTCGCCTTACTGGATGGTTTCCTGTTGATTGGCGATAGTTAGCCCCCTTCGAGGCCTGGCCGGGTCCTTGGAAGCTTCGGCAGATCTGTCCGATGTGGCCCCTCTTCCTGCACTCATGGCAGAGCACGTTGCGGAATTTGCATTCGGACATGGAATGGTTGGCTCCACAGCCAGCGCAGGAGTGTAGGGACTTCGGGTATGGGTCCCGATCGGACCGCAGTCGATGGACCTCTTCTTCGTCGCTGTCTGACGACGAAGAGAGGTCCTTGTGGTGAGCTGTCGAAAGCTGTCCTTCCGACTTGGGTAAAACGTCGCCTGTCGGTTGGTGTACTGGAGCGCGGTTGCGGCGCAATTGGGCAGCCAACTTCCTGGTTGCTTCTGCTGCAGTAGCATCAGCGATGGCATCGGCAAGGCTGATGTTGCCTTTCACCATCAGCTTGCTCTGCACGCCTGGTGCATCTAATCCCAGGACTATTCGATCTCTCAAAGCCTCTTCCAGGTCGGCGAACCCGCAGAGGCCTCCCAGGTTTCGGAGGTCTGCGATGAAGTCGGCAACGCTTTGTCCCTTTTGCTGGTTTCTTTGGTAGAACTCATGCCGTCTTATGAGCGTTGGCACGGTCGGCGCGTAATGGGCTCTCAGTAGGGGTTCGAGGACATCCCAGTCCATAGCCTTTACTTCTGCAGGTTTGGCTAGTGCTTTAGCCATCTTGAATACGGTTGGTCAGCAATGCGTTAGGAATACCGCCCGTTTCTTCCTGGTTGAGGCATCCTTCAAATTGTTAGTTTCCAAGAACATTTGGAAACGATCCATGTAGGACTCCCAGTCCTCTTGCGCTGGGTCGAACGGAGCGGGTGGTACGACGACGCCGGACATGGTTCCGTTGTCGTGCGTTGTCAGTCACGTGCTCGGTTATTTCTTCTTGTTCAGTCAGCTCTGACGTCTCCACATCCCATCCTCGTCGCCAGTGTTAAGTTTGAAGCATGGGCGAGAAAGAATGGAGACAACCGGTGAACGGTGAACTTCAACTCTTTATTTACATGGTGTGACAGCTCAAACTAGACGGCTGCTATAGCCTTCCTTATATAGGCAACCCAATAACTATTTTAACCAATAACAATCCAGGAGTGCTGGCTCCATTAACCAATGCGAATGACCCGTTAATGGCCAATCAGATTCTCCTGAACGGACCAATCCGATCCTGCCATTAACAGCCAATCAGAAGTGCAGGGCCAGAACCCTGCGCTTGACTTCAAGCTCAAGATAACTTTATTTAACATTTATGCATTCACAACATTTACTACCAGTTCTTTGGGCGTGGCTTGGTGGGTGTGGCAGGGGAAGGATACTCTGAAATCTCCAGTCAGAGATGGTATTTGCCAGTTCTCCAAAATACTCAAAATTTCCGCTACTGGTTCTCCAGAACTGGTCAGAACCTGCTGAATACCACCTCTGGTCTAGTTTAATGAAAAGAAGTATTTGGGTGACATGATAGCAGTGTTCTAATATCCAATATAGGGAGTCAAGCTATTACCCAAAGCACCTGAGGGCAGGACAAGAATGGATGCAATCTAGAACTAAGGAGAAATTTCATGGCAGTTAGAAATATTAATTGGTGGAACAACTTGCCTCCAGAAATTATGAATGCTCCAAACTGGAAGTTTTTAAGAAAAGAATGGACAGCCATTTGTCTGAAATGGTATAGGGTTTCCTTCTTGAGCAGGAGGTTGGACTAGAGGACCTCCAAGGTCCCTTCCAACTCTCCAATCCTATCCTATCCTATCCTGTAGTTTGCTTGGTTGAGAGAAAGTTACATGGCAAATGACATTCAGTAAGCTTTGGGGATGCATGAACAAAAACTAAAAAACTCTTTCTGATTCAAAGTCCACCTTCAGCAGATAGAGAGAAATTACTTATATCCCCAGTAGCAGCAAGTCAATTGGTATCCAATTGTTTCATTGACCTGTGAAGTCAGTTTTCACAGGCTGGTGGTCAATAACTCCCACATCTGAACTTTGGTACTAATGGTTTATCAGAATTGGAACTCAAATACCTCGGGACCGGCAGCAACAAGGCATGGAATTCAGCACAATCTCTTGATAATTGATTGCTATTAAAGAGGCTAGCTCCAATTGATGGCTCAACACAGGACAGTCTTATCCCTGCAGCAAAGTTTATGGTTATTCCCTTGAGCAAGTGTAACTGGTAGTGCACAGAAAAATGCACCTGTTGAAAATATATCTTTCCTGTAAGTCCCTTAAAAAGAATAGGCCCTGCCTTCTTGTCACTCAATCTCTGAAAATAACAACACTATAGCAGAATAATCTTTCTCCCCTGCCACATTTTGGTGTAAAACAAAAGCTCAAACTTCATAAATCCATCATGGTGGGATTTGATCTATGATCCTTCTACCCACTCCATTATCAGCCATTCTCTCTGTTTATATTTGCTCAGTTCCTCATTGTAATGGAAAGTGTTGTTCCTAGCCGATCTAGGCCACACTGTGCTATTAGCCGATTAAAAATTAATTTGGAATGATCATTCATTTCCCTCTCTTCAGAGCTGGCCAAACAGCTACACCTGCACTCTGTTTGTGAACTTGACTTCTTATGGCCAGCTGTTAATGGATGAAGCCTTTCCTGGCTGCCTCCCCATCATCCTCCCCAAACGTCTGTTGGTGCACAATTTACAGCCAAAGTTAAGCTTCTACCTGCACCTGTTCCCTATCTCACAGACTGGGAATAACGGCAGAGGAAAAATCTTTCAAATCTTCTTGTCACCAGCTCGTATAGAGGAAATGTGTTCTGTGACTCATTGCTTCACTGCTTATTTGGGAAACAAATGAAAGAAAAAATCCACAGTATTCCATTAAAAAAAAGAGAGAGAGAGAAAACAAATGTTTGTCTAGAATTTTGTTTTAGTTAAAAGCTTTTATCATGGGGTGCTGGCTTTTTTCTCTCTTTCATTATTTGGGTGTCCCCAGATCTAGGTTAGAGAATAACAACCAACACGATGACCAGAAAATGTACTTTGTATTTCTGGGTTAAATCAACAATAGGTAGGCTCTGTATGCTCTTTGGTGGCAGACTAAAGTATGAAGGCCAGAGGTAGGTGACCTGAAGATATAACAATTTTTGTACCTTTCATAGGTGTGTGCAGCATAGGAATTCTAAGATACACAACTTTTCCTGTTTCAGAGGAGGAAAAGTATGGGCAAAGGGAACTCCATATATCAATTCTCCACCCAGCCATCCAGTAGTAAAAATATAAGAAACTCAATCCTGCACCTTAGCTGGAGATTTGCTTTATACAAGAAAACCAGTTGGATCTCTGAATACACAGGATGGATGGGAATACTTAAGGGTGTTTTTCTCCTCTTTCTTTAAAAAAAAGCTCACTGGGTTGGCTTGAATAAGTAAGTTTCATGAAGAAAAGACTGCCACTTTTATCTTCCTCCTCTTCTTCTTCCTTCAGCAGTTCCACTGAAATATAAAGCCACTGCATCAGATGTTATTTTTTCTTGATCCATTTTGGACAGTAAGCAACATTTCATTTGCTAAGTTTCTACTCACTTTCCCACCGATCAAAATCCAGGAGTCCAGCCAGCAACTTAACACACACAAGTTCCATATTTACACCCAAAAAGGACCACCCTGAATTTAAAATTAATGCCTCTCCCAAATATCTCAAAGAACTTTCTTATTTTCAAAGTTAAGCATTTGGTCTAGGAGTGGGGGATGGGGGTGGGGTAGGGGATTGTATTCTTTTCAAGTTAATTCTGTGGCACTCATACTTGATTTTGTTAGATATGTTCCAAGCAGCTTTCTATAGTTAAGAGAACTGGGGAGAGAGAAAAAATCTTCTTTACAGCCTCAATTTTTCCCATCCATCTCTTTGGCCAATAAGAAGCAAGTTGCTTTCCAACACTCCCTTGAATTTTCTCTTCTTGGCTTCTAAGGGCAGATCTGCATTTGCAGCTGATTCCAGCATGAACAAGCCCACCCACCATTTCTGAAGGGCAGGGAAGTCTTACACCGTACTTAACCCATCTCCATCTAGGAGTTAATGTAACCTCTGCCTGTATTTTCTGGCTCTTCCCCCAAAGTAGGATTTTCTGTCATGTGCTGGCTCAGGGCACCCTATCCAGTTTGTGAGCTTCGATTCCTTTTATGCAAATCCTGCCACTCCAACTGACTACTGTGCAAGAGGCTGGAACACCAGTTACCCTCCAGCTGTTCATGAGTAGGGCAGTGGAAAGCTGGATTGTTACAAATTTGATGTTGGGACAATGCAAGGGTAGACCTAATTTTCTCTTTTTATTTTAAACCAGGTGAAATAGACCTAGGAGAAATAGTAAAACTGTGGCCCTTCCTTCCTTCTCCCCTTCCTTCCTTCCTTCCTTCTTCTCTTCTCTTCCTCCCTCCCTCCCTCCCTTCCTTCTTTCCTTCTTTTCTTCCCTGGATAAGAACATCAAGCCATCACTGTGGCCAAAGCAAAAGGTTTTAAATCTTAATTTCTTCAGCCATCTTCATTTCCAGCATGGGAAATGAAGGCATGGGATGGAAGCACTTAAGCATGGGAGTCTTGCAGAGCAGCTCCTTAGCCCTTAGCAGTTCATTACAAAAAAAAAAGATACACTGCTCCCATATCATGTATTTAGGATGGGAAATACAGGCATGGCCTTTATATATAACCAGTCGCCTTGGATGATGGAGAGGTTTGGGAAGAAAGACTTTATCAAGAAAGTACCTTTGGAAGTTGGGAGATTGTATGACGTGTCCTGCAGGGACCTGCAGGAAATAAAGGGTTGGTGGCATGATGAGAAGTGGGGAGGGAAGGAAAGCATCAACAGCTTTTCTCGGACCAACATAAAGCAATTCTGAGCCAAGGAGAATGTTGGCAAAGGACCAAGAGCATTTGAAGTAACAACAAACTATCTCCCCTGGAAGATGTGGGGCTGGGATATGTGGTACCTGCAGTTAAGGTGATAGGAAAGCTGAGCTTTGCTGACACTGACAAGATAATCTTTTTCAGAAGATCACACAAGGAGCTAATTGTATGGGTCCTCCGGATCTCCATAGGCCCTTCTTTCCCCCACCCTCATCTCAACAATCCTGCTGTGATCCAGCCCATTCAATCTCCATAACCTTTGTCAACCTTTTTCTCATACAACTGACCTGCAAGAGATAACATGCTTTTTCCAGGGGCCATAAAAATAGTATTGACTTAAAAAAAACAACATTGTCTTTATGTCCTATTCCCACAACTTAAACACCTAATGACCAGATTTGTTGGATGTTGAGCAGTGTACTATTTAATTCATCAGCAATATACAGTATTGGCAGCTACTAAATTAGTCGGGGAATATTTACTGTATCTGACATGTCTTCAGAGAGATTGATAGCAAGAGGTTTGACATAGCCACTTCTCACATATCTTTTTTTTTTTCCAGCTGTACAATATGCCCATAGAATGGCAAGATATATGTGCAACTGTCAAGTAAAAAATGCGACAAAACATATTTGTGAAGATCTGGAACTTTTTGGACCTTTTCGTGGGTGCACCATGGTGAGGACAAGGGCACCCAGGCTGCTGGGGAGGTCAGGTAGGAATCCTGGCAAGCTTACTTCCAAAGTTCCTGGGTAGTCTCCTCAGGAATAGCAATAGCAACAGCACTTAGACTTATATACAGCTTCACAGTGCTTTTACATCCCTAAGCAGTTTGCAGAGTCAGCATATTTCCCCCAACAATCTGGGTCCTCATTTTACCCACCTTGAGTCAACCTTGAGCCTGGTGAGATTCGATCTGCCAAACTGCAGTCAGTCAGCAGTCAGCAGAATTAGCCTGCAGTACTGCACTCTAATACTACACCACCGTCTTGGTGCTTATCCTTTTCCCAGAGTTAGAATTCAAAGGAACTAGAGTTGGTGACCACCATGTACATTTCACCCCAATGCCACAATCCTCCTGGCTCTTTAGTGAACCAATGCTTGAAGTGAGGGGAAGTCCAGTTTCTAAAAGCATTGGAGGTACTGTCTAGTAAGAAAAAGCTTAGGCTAATTTTTTTTCCTGCTGTGCAAGGACCTGACAAAGGCAGAGTGAAAGGAAGATCCACCAAACGCAGCCTTGAGAGCCTTGCCAATCCAAATGCTAGCTATTCCTACTCTTTATCTTTCTGGGTTATCTTTTTATGTGTAGGAGAAAAAAAAACGGAAAAGCTGGTCAGTCACTGTTGAGGAAATGGCAAAATAATTTCCTTTATTTAATTATAAATGTCTGGGGATGGAACCACAGAAGTTGGGGGTGGGGAGGTGGAGTTCCTGCCAACAGAAAGCTACCCAGCCTTGCAAGGGAAATATGGTAAACCTATCGTTTCAGTGTTTATTCTTGAGTGGAAACTAAGCTGAATAACTTTAAGAATTAATCAGGCCATTGGGTTCTAAAAGGTCTACAGTGTTGTGGGGACAGAAAAGAACAGTACTAGCCATCTTGGATATAGGTCTCAAATATAGTTGAGATGGACTTTCAGTCTAATCATTGACAAAACAGTCCTTCTGTTTATCTTGGAGGATGCACAAACCCAAATAACTGAGAAATCTAAAATCCTCTTGATGAAAATCCAGCAGAAGAAGGAGAAGACCCTTCTTTCCTCCTTCCCTCTGGGAGGGAAAAGAGAAATAGTTTACACAATCTCCACGGCTAGTATAAGGTTCTTTCCAAGGCTATCTGGCTATCCCCTGATGGAGGCTGAATGATGAACTAGATGGACTGTTGGAATGAATGAACAAAACAATACTACTTTCTTTTTCTCCCTCCCTCCCTCCCCATCTCAATCTTTCTCTCCTAAGTCAGTGGGAAGACAGCCAATAGAAGTTTGGCTTGGACTTTCAAATTGTGATGTTTGGAAGAAGTACATTCTGACTGGGCCATTTCATAATTGCAGAAATCCCCATGTTCACAAAAGAAATTCCAGGAAAAAATCATGATTCCTTGTCCCCCCTTGACATCCCTCCCCCCCCCCCAATGAGTTGGCTTCTGATGACCTGATTAAGTAACTCTCAAATCACTGATTTAATATTTGTCCCATTAAAGTCCTGGGGAGAGAATTCCAGCCAAACTTTTAGACCTCCCTTACAAAAGGGAGACTAACGTAACTCAAGCTTGTATTTGGTTGCACTCTGGAGACGAGGAGAATTGGAGCTGCAAAAAGCCCACCAACAGAGAATCATAAATTATTCATCAGCAGCCATTTTATGTACACAACTTGCAATTGGAGCAATGCATTTCATCAAGCAAATATGTAAGTTCACTTCAAACTGCAGTCAACTAATGACACATATATTTCTCAGTTAAATAGCAATGGCCTTGGTGGTCTACAGTTGAGGCAGAGCACAAAGAATTTTCACTCTTCAAGAAGCCACACTGTCTAGTTAAGTGAACTGTAGAAGAAACTAATGTCAGTTTTACCAGACAGGAAACCTGGCCAGATAAAGTAATGCTACTTTATTGTAAAGCTACATTAATAGAATGTTGCAAGTCTAAAAGCACAGTTCTCTCATTCTCACCTTTGCAGTCTGAGAACTTAGGGGGAGGTCCTTCTGAAACTCTTGCTCCGCCCACTATGCAAATGTTGGCTGTGCTACCTCTTATCCTATTGTTCTCTCAGTATCATCTCTTCTTCCTGTCTCCCAGTCATTCCCACCTATCATTACAGTTAATAAAAAGAGTATACAATTTGCTTGTCCTCTCAGAAAATTACCACTTTGATATAGAAGGAAGTTCAACTGATATCAAGAAATAGAGGAAAATTGTTCCTTGTTAAGGAAAATTTACTGCTAAGGTAAGACTACCCCAGAATTACAGAACCATTCTAATAAAGACAAATAAAGTTATAACAAGCAATAGACCAGCCAGCAAATGAAATTTCCATATAACTGTTTACGTTGCCAAAGAAGAGACAATTGAAGGGCTAATAGTTGTACATCAACAACTGGAAATAGCTGTATAACAATAAATATGAAACAGGATTGTATTTCCCAGAAACTAGAAAAAACTGGTAAATACTGTATCTCTGTGCCAAAGAATGGAAAAGCAAGAGAATATTGAATGCAAATTTATCAGTTGATCTGATACAGTGCTTGTCTTCTACAAAGTTTTGCTTCAGATCTTTCACAGAACAGATGAACAAGCAATATTTATTAAAGGCAGAAGAATGAGATCAGAAAGCTAACTTAAGAGAACATTTGAGAAGGATAATTCAAGAATTACCTTTGTTTTCTTGATCAAAAGGGCTTTTATTCTGTGGATCACAACAGAATGTGGAATTCATTACAATTAATGCTTCTGCCAGAATACCTAATTATTCTTCTGAAGAATATTTTCAATAATCAAGAAATTATTATTAAAAACTGAGTTTGAAGAAATAGAGAAATTCAAAAAACAAAAAGGATTGAAGCAGGAATTCACACTGTTAGTAGGAAAAAGAACTGAAGATAGAAATATTAATCATTTCAGAGAGGCAGAGACTGTATCATTACTTAAATGAAAGTAAATATGACTTAGAAGAGGTTGTTTTGAAAGTAAAAAGTGGAAGTAAAAATTCTGTTTTCATTTTAAATAGTTAAAAGATATCGTTGACCAATATGTTTACCGAGCTTACAGTTCACAACAAAGACATTAAGATGGTACATCATTTTGTTTCTTAGGTTCAAGAATAGATAGATGAACCACATGCTGGAAAAATAAAGAGAATTTTTAATGAAAATTTTAGAAAGCATTACAAAGGTTAAAGATGCTTCTGTGACAGGAGGGATCAGAACAGTTAAGCAGAGACATTGCATAGCTGTGAAAGACTGGCATTTGGAAAAAATAAAAAGAGTGACAGTTTATATTAGAATAATGGATCTGGAGATATAGTAGTTTACTAAGAGTACTACAGTCGGAAAGAACAAACTAATTCAATTATGGACTAAATAAAAATTGATTGCCCCCATGAAGTAATGATACTGAAGCAGAAACTTAAAAACATTGATCACTTGATATGAATGAACTTTGAAAATGAACTAGAAAAATCTTGGAGCTATGGTGTTTGAGAACCATATACAGTTTATGACCTAAAAGTTGGATGAAGAATTCAAGTTGATGCTGATGCACTGATAATGTTATGTATTATTATTTTTGCTGAGTTTGCCTCCCATCTTGCTTTGAATCAATTCTGGACAGCTTGCAACATTTAAATATTACCTAGTAATGAAATGCCTGTAAGAAAACAACCAAGCTCAGAGACCACCAAGGAGGCCACAGTTCAAACTTCATTCAACAAGAGGCTAAGGTTTGATGGTGAAGACTGACCCTCTAAACTGCATGGAGGGAAAATTCTCAAAGGACTGAGCCCTCAGCTGGAGGATGTGTGGGAGAGAGAGGTGACATGAGGCTCCAGATTGAATAAAATGGTCAATTTGGACAGGGGTTTTTAGGAGGATAAATATGGGGCTAGTTATAAAAGCTACCAAATAGCCAAGTCATCACACAGTGGTGAGATGCTATAGATGAGTAAAGGGAGATAGCCCAGGCTTGGCAGAAGCCAGAGAGAGTGCAGGAAGTTGAGGAACAGTGAAAGGAAAATGACATAATTGGGCTTGGCCATTTCAGAGGAAGAGACAAGCAATTTACTATCCCACTTCTTGTCCTAATGCCTCATTCGGTGGTGCTAGATGCTGAATTGTTGGTGCCCTTAGCCTCAGACTGAACTGCTCAACAACAGCTGTCTGCTCTCCTCCATGATCTAACTGGTATATGTGAGTGGGGGAGGCCGATCTGGAATATATTATTGAGACCTGCCTGGGTATGGAAGAGATTCCTTGTCAACAATTTCTCTGACTTAAGATTTAGGCACTGCAGTGACTCTGAGGCCAAAGAGGTGATCGGTTTTCCAGGAAACTTGAGTAGTAACCACACAACCCTGCACTAAGTCTTCGCATTTGAAGCTGGGTATTAGATCAAGCCCACAGGGGCTCTGGTGTTCTGGAAAATGTAAAACAAAACAACAAGAGCATAGGACTAAAGATTGGGGGTGGGGTTTGAAAGAAAAGTCTAAAGTGCACCCCACCACCACTCAACTTGATAAATCTTGATAGGTGAAATTACAAGTTCATACCTAACCACTTCCAAATAGGGTTGGCAAAGATTCCAGTCTGAAACCCCAAGGGGGATTTGGCTGATCAGGAAACGTGGAACATAGGTCAACAGTATGCTTGGCTACAAATCTGCTTCCTATGATTTATATTACATCTTAAGTGCAATTGTATCTCACAAAATTTGAGTAATCTTTCTTAATCAAGCAGCACATTCCTTCACAGGCAGTCACTGAGAAGCAGCAGTAGTTGGGATCTGAGGCAAAAAATGAGCGGGAATTCCCAACACTGCCCCAATGGATCCACCAATACTTTGAAATAAACTTAGCATCCCAATCGAAGCATTTGATCTGTTAGTTGCAAATCACTTTGTAGAGTGCAACTCACACCTGCCAATACCAACATGGCAAATGACTAAATGAACATACGGCCAAGAAAGTGCACAAAACCAAATTATAAATTACCCTTTTTATTGAATATCAATAAATTGTATATAATTATATATAAAAAGTATTTTTTTTAATTCAGTATAAAATTGTGGCACAAAAAATATATAAATACCAGTGTACCTTTGAAATGTAAACATACCCTTTTTTCATCTTTTGTTGTTGAGGATGTGGAAACAATGTACAAAAGAAATGCATTCAGGAGGCACCTGTCAATAACCTTAAGTAGCTCTTTTGGCACACACCTGTCAATGGGGCAGCCTTCCCTGCCCAGGCGGCTATTGAATCGCCTGACAAGTGCCTGCGATTAGTCACAGTTCTTTTGAAAAAAGCAGTTGTTAAAAGAAGTCGTATTAACAGGTGCTTGAGTGCATAGCTGCTTGTAAATAGGAGCCTTGCTTTGAATGGCTACCCAGTGCTTTCTGCAGACATAAGTCTTTGAAGCATTACGAACTATCCCTCTGCTGACCCAGAACTAATGAAATACTGTATCCCTGCATAGCTGCACTAAGGAGGGTGCAGACTAGATATGAGGAGGAGCAACTGAGAGTTTCAGATGGTGGGGAGGTGTTAACACTTAGCTTTCTGCCCTTTGTTTAGAGGCATATCAATTCAGGGTCATGGGTTACTGTGAATTATTCTAGTCATCTTTTTAAGGGTAAAAACAAAAAACTGAACGTTCAGGCAAGGTAGGCACAAGACTCGGAATATTTTTCCCATTTGTGAATGCTATTAACTCAGGTGGCTTTGAAGAAGCTGGAGAAAAATCTGAGGGGGAGAGGACTCAGTGGCTGTTAGAAAGTTGGCATGATTAGTGGCAGTAAACCTTGAGAACCAAATGGGAGGGGAGGGGCAGAAAGAGGTAATAATTATCCCTATAATCTGCCTACAAGTTCCAGAAGGATGTATCTGATCCCAGCTGAGGAGCAGCTCAACAAAATGTTTTTAGCTACATGTCAATTTTGGGAGAACCTTTTCCCATATTGGTACCCTGCAGAGCGTGGGCTCTAACATACTGAATTCATTCCCTGGCAAAAATAAAATAAAATAAAATTCCACATTTCTAAAAATTGTGGGGACATTTATCCAACCCATGGGAGAGTACCAGGTTTTAGAAGCTCATTTTAAATTATCATCCCATGTTAGTTTGGCAACCCAGCATATCTCTGATGAAGCAATGATTGCGCATGGGCTTGAATCAAGAAGCATTCTGCCACCGTGAGGGCCAGGGAATGGAATACAAAGGCAAATTAAGTTTGAAAAATTTTCTTGAAGACAAAGAATGAAAGAAGCATTGTGTATGATGCTTTAAGGCAGGGGTGTCCAACCTTGGCAACTTTAAAACTTTGCTGGCTGGGGCATTGTGGGAGTTGAAGTCCTCCAGGCTTAAAGTTGCCAAGGTTGGATCCCCCTGCTTTAAGGCCTGAAGCAGCTGGAAACAACCAGGTTCCAATATAAGCTTGTTTTATGGCAGCCCAGCAGAACTATTTTCCTAGGGACACTAGTTACAATACATGGCTTTGCACGGAGGAGTCCATGGTATTCAACGGGTTCCAATGCAGCCCGTTTCTTCGTGTTTGTGGAGCAAGGACATGCGAGAGAAAGTCCGAGAGCAAGTTTTACACTGGTACTTCTTCACATCTGAATGGGTCTGCAGATGAGCACGGAGATTGGAGCGGTCAGCAAAGGCCCGGCTACAGTGTGTGCAGGAAAATGGCTTTTCCCCTAGAAAGATAAAAGGAGAAAAAGGATCATCAGATGGAATCTTGACAAAACATGTGATAGAAGTCAAAAATCACCCCCCTGATGCTTTGTGTCAGGGGTCTCCAACCTTAGCAACTTTAGGCCTGGAGGACTTCAACTCCCAGAATTCCCCAACCAGCTGGAGAATTCTGGGAGTTGAAGTTCACCAGGTGTAGTTCACCTGCCAAGTTTGCAGACCCCTGCTTCATATCACATTCCCAATCTTTCACTACTAGTAAGAGACATGTTTATGGAAAACCAAGATTTAACCCAGGTTAAAGAAAATTTCTAGAACACAATTCATAGTTTGGAAATAAATTCTGCTGGAATCACCAAATATATAAATGGTTTTGTATTTGCCCAGATTTAAATCAGGCAGATGCTGGATCCCAAATTAAAGGGTTAAAAACCAAATCTCCTTAGGCTCCCTTTTTCAAAGGACAAAGAGCAAGGCCTGAATTTTGAGTCTGAATTGTGCTTGTCAAGGGAGTCCTTGAAAAGCTAAGAAAAGTAGTCAGTTCTTGGGCTGGAGACCACCAAGTAATTCCTATACTAGGTTGTGGGTTAAGTCCCTCCCCCTTCCCAAATTCTTGGCAAAATAATATGTCCAAGTTATCAACAAAATCCACCTGGCATCAGGGAGATTTTATTTTATTCTAATGGAACTTGGATCAAATGAGCATGCAAGAAACTCCCAGATCTTATTTATCTGGAGAATAACATTCTTGGATACTAGAAGTGCTTGTTTTAAGAATACATGTATTGCATTGGTCTATTTTAACAAAGAGCTCATTGCATGGTACAAAATGCCCTCTTCTGCCAATTTAGTGCAGCAAAAGCTGAAACATTAATTGTATCCCCATTCCAAAACTACATCCTTCTCAGGTTTTCCTCCTTGTTTCCTTTTTTTCCTCCCCTCCTTCCCTCTCTCCCCCTCTTCAAGCCTCAACCAACTAAAGCAGGGTTGAATTCCTGACCAGGGAAAATTCTTCTGGAGCTCACTTAACAGGCTGCTGGATTTGGAAAGCACAATTAAGTCTTTCTGCCTTCCTTCAGGCAGTCATTTTTAGGACTTTTAAAAGGGTGTGAAATCAGCACTAAGTAACAATTAAAGGATCCTCCCCCCCAACACAAAAGCTGCTTGGGGGGGAAAGCATTGTAAATGTGATACTCCTTGGATTAAACACTCAAAAAGCCGCAGCTGTGGAATCTGGTGTTCAGCCTGGAGCGTTACAGTAACAGGTGCAGAAGGGCTCCAGCTCCATAAGAGCACCTGCCAAGGCTGCTCTCTGGCGTCCCAAGAACCCTTCCCCACCATTTCCACGGTCCCATTATGCAAACAATGCTGGAACGAAGCATCTCCCCACCACTGTTTTTGTGTGCTCAGAAGCCAACTTATAACTGCTTGCACCAGGGAAGGGCCTCTCAAGATATTTGAGGGAGCTTTCAGGGAGCTTCCATATAGGAAAAATGAGGAAGTAGGCTATTCCCCCACCCACCCCTGCAAATGTATGGCCCCTGCTTAGCACCTTTTATGTGCTTAGATAAGAAAGAAGGGGCAGGGAAGGGAGAAAATAGGAAATACCTTGCAGAGTGTTAAAATACAGGCAAAGAAATTAGAGAGAAGGGCTTGGGCACTGGCTGCCCTGCATTAAGACTGCAATGCTCACAAGCCCTTTCAATACAATATCACCCCCCCTCACACACACACTTTTGTGTGTTCTTGGAATGACTCATGGCTGATTCACATAAGAGTGCCTGCTGAGCTGGCTTCAGGGCGTCTCTGTCCAAACTAAATAGGCATGATGATATGGCTGTGGAATCACTTCCCTGGAACATTCCATAATTTATGTAAACTAACAAAACAATGGAAAAAGGATGGGAATAATAACCAGGTAGCTGCTTAAGGATGGCCGTATTTAGAGTAATACCAACTGAATCAACTCAATTTTCTAATGTTCTTACAGAACATCTAGGACCATCATCTAATCACATGGCCTGCATTCACACAACATGCTGGAATGATGGCTAATTTTTGGATCAATGTGTTGGCCTCTGGTTAGAAAGATGGGATAAAAACCAAGTAATAAAGATACTGAAAAAAATGCCACCAGCTTATAAACATAAATCTAGATTTGCTTACAAAGAGATCCTAGGTTTGCAGGATCCCCTTTATCCACGGTTATGTAGACTTAAGCCACATATTAAACTCTAAATTAATTGAATTTTGTTACACACTGTGTGCTACAATAGGGTTGGCCAGGTTTGCTGTTCTCAGTGTGTTCTTGGAAACACAACCAGTCAATACAAAAAGGGAGTCCAAAATCAATTAAGTCCAGAGGTTCAGCAAGTATTAAGCTCAAACAAGGCAGATTTCAGGCAAATCTGTTTTTAAAAGGTCTTAATTAAGACAGCAATTTCAAACACCCCACCCCCACCCCCCAGAAACACCCTATGGAGACCCTTATCTCCTCTGATAAGCTACAGGCAAGTGTTGACGTGAATTAGGTTACAAGCAAGGTAGAGAGGACTGGGGCTAGAAAAAAGATAAGAGGAAGATAACAAGGACCAGAGACACAAACAGAAGAATTCAAGCTTTACCAGTGTGCGTTCTGATGTGGCCCTGCAGGAGCCATGGCCTTGAGAATGCTTTGCCGCAGATCTTGCACACACAGGGCAAGGTATGGCTTCGGATGTGCATCTTGAGAGCCCCCAAGCTCACATATTCCTTTTCACAATATTTACAGCTGAAAGATTTCCTGGTCTGGGAATCGCAGTGCAACTGTCTGTGTTTGGAAAGGCCAGCAAAAGTTGAGTAGGACTTGCTGCATTGGCTGCAGTGGAACTTCTCAGCTTCCGTGGCAGAGGAGGCTGGGCTGGGTGGGTCAGAGCTGATCTTGCCATCCTCCTCTTCGCTGGACAAGGAGGTCAGGTCCAGGGGTTTGGAATCGGGGCTGGGGGGAGAATCTGGGCTTTTCTTGTACTCCGGTTCCGGGTTGAAGAAGTTAGAGAACAGCCCAGTCTCCCAGACTAAAGGAGGATAGTAAGAGCCAGTGCTCAAGAGGTCTGGTTGAGGGATGACAGACAAGGGACGCTTGTCGTACAAAAACGGAGAGACAATCACTGTAAAAAAAAAAGAGAGAGAGAGAGAGACCAAAGGCAATCTGTTAGAAAAAAAAATCCTGCAGAACTGGACACAACCCTACCTTATTGAGATCTGTCGCTTTTGGCATGTTCAGGTTCTCTGGGCATATGCAAAGGGCCTGAAATCTGATGGAACAAAATCTTAAGCATCCTTTGGGTTGGAATTAGCCAGAGGGAGGTCAAAATAGCAAAACCCTTCACTTCTTGGAAGGACCGAGAGCTTCCCTGGCTTCAGGCCAGGTTTTTAAAGGAGTCCGTGGCAAAGGCTGATGGGGCTTGGGATTCTGCATTTCCAAGCAGCTGGCTTAGAAAGCATTCCGTTGCAGAGCACTTCGGAAGGAAGGGCCGCCGAGTTCAAAGGGATTTCGTCCCAATTTACTACTTGTGCGAGCTTGCTCCGCGGTCTCCGGGCGAGCCCGACTGGATGGCACCTAACTCACCTAAAACCAGGATTTACTTCTTCCCTAATTGCTAGTTTACTATCCGCCGCTCCGCGTCTTCCGCAAGGCGACGATCCACATGTTCCTCCTGCCAAGTTATTAGTGGGAAACTTTCAGCCCGAGCCGCTGCGTTGAATCCGGCACCCACCCACGACAGTCCCTGTGACGGGCCGTTTTGAGTCGGCCAGAGTCCTCTCCCCACTCCGCCGCCCCCGCCACCCTCCCTCTCTCTTCCCAAGCGGCAGCGCCTACCCGTTTGGCTTTCCAATTCGCTGTAATTGGGCTTCTTGCTGGCCGAAAAGTGTTTCTTGACGAGGAAGGAGCGAGGCATCTTTCCGGGCGGCGCGGCTCCGATGCAAAGGCTACTGCGGAAAAGACCCCACTGCAGTCGCGCCGCGCGCCGCTGCTGCTTCTCCTTTCCCAAATAAACCCGGATCCTCCCTGCGCCGCTTTCCAGGCCGCCGCGATGCAAGCAATTGGAGCGGCTCAGCCACGAGCTTAATAGGGGCCGGACGGCAGGTGGGCGAGGCCGATCCGCCTCCCCTCCCCCCCGTGTCACTTGGCAGCCAATCGACAAAGGCGGGGAGGGGTCCAGCTGCGAGCCTCTTCCAGCAGGTGCTCCGCAAACAAAACCTATCGGCGAGGCTGAGGGCTCGTCTGAGGGGTCAGACCTCTCCACAAAAGCTTGCGGGGGGGGGCTGGCCACGTATAACCTTCCCTCGGAGCGGGGATAAGAAGAGCCCGTCTGTGGGTCGGGTTGCCTCACGAAAGTGAGGGCACTTTTCTGGCTTTGAAAGGCAGCTCTCTCCTCAGCGGGACGGAAACTCGTCCACCCCACCCCAAAGAGGTTGTGTGTGTGTTAGAATCAGTGTTCAATGTTGCATCCTCCCAACCCCTCCGCGAGGTCTACCATTACGTGTCTTAAAAACCACCCCTGTTTGAGCGACTTGAGTTCACGTGTGTCAATTCCGCGGTTCGCGCTTTCTTTTGGAACGCAGCCTGCTCGATTCAAGGAGGTTCCCTGATCCAAACACGTGGAGCGCTTGTAACTTTACTCAACTCGGCGCTTTCCGACTGCGTTGGACTACTAACTCCCCTTATCCCCGCCCTGCCTTGGGCTGCACTGCCTTTCCCGCCCAGGCACCCAAACGCTTGCAAGTGTTATGAAAACTAAAAGTACAAGGAATCGGCCCCTTCCCACCCTCCCACCCCCAAGCCTTCACCCGCTCAAGTCTCCGGGGAGGCACCGTCCCGCGATCGCCACCCTTATTTCGGGAGCCTCCGGAGGGAGCGGGGTATGTGTGTGTGTGTGTGTGCCGAAATATGCGTGGCAATCATGGGACCGAAATTGCTACCTTTCCCGACGCGTTTTCGGGGGGAATGGAAGGAGTGGGTCCTGCTCTCCTCCAAGTTAAGAAGAGAGGTATTTGAAATGCTGGGTCAGCATTTACTTCCAGAGGAGGAGCACCGCGGAGCGAAATCGCCGCCTCGATTCCCTAGACAGGAGAAGTGGCGGCGCGCCACCCGCGATCTCTTTCGAAAGGCGATCCCGCAAGCATGTGCCGTGGTTGCCCGAAGCGGGAACCGCCCGCCGACCGTCTGTCTTCCTGCAGGGAAATCCGCAAACCGTTTATCCTCTTCCTTCTCCACACACACACACACATCCCGGGGCCATAACGGTCTTCCGTGCCATCCCTTGGGAATTGCGGACACGCGGGGTGGGCTTCCATTTCCTGGGCAGCCGGACGAGCGAATCCCCGCGAGATTGTTCTCCTCAATCCTGCAGATGCTTTGGGTCGATTCTTGCTTTAAGTACAGTAAGGAATCTCAAGGCTGATTATTCAACAGGTGTTGCAGACGCTTGTAAGTTAAGTTAGGGTCTAAATCCAGCCGCAGTAACTAACCCGGCTCCCTTCTGGCTTGATGTATATTGGGAAGTCTGACACATGATTCCTCATCAGTGAGGCAGAAAATATTGGAAAGTCTGACACATCTGTGGGAAAAACCCCTGAACAAAATGCTTGCCTTTCTCTAGAAAAAGGGTATATAAAATGATTGGTGATTTTTGGGAGCTTTATTAGTGTCTGCTGTTGGTATACAGACATTAAAGTACACACATAGAAACGGTTTAATGGCTTAATTTAATGGATTTAATAGGCACCCAGGACCACTGAATAAAGGAAGCCTTGTTAGAATGTCTTCCTTTGGCTCTCCACAAGGCCTTGAGCGCCCTCTGGGATCCCTTCAGCAAAACTCCCAAATCACTGTCAGAAGTGAAACATTCAACAGAATTAAAACACTTATATTAAGCCCACCAGGTACCAGAACCTAAGGCAGGATCACTGTCTCAACCAGTTTGCTTTGGAGTTCTAGTGACATCAACTATAATATTCTTCATGTTGGCTAATTTTGCCCTGCCACCGTTCCTTCCCCTAAATGCAGTATGCAGAAGATTTCAGGATTAAAACTCTGCTAATGGTGTATTTCCTGTTCAGAGTGTTCAAGCTGATACACTGATTTGGATTCTTGATGACCAAATGGTCTTTTCCACCTTTAACATCCCATGATCATCCAGGTACTAAAATTGTTTCCCCATCTCCTTTTGTCCCCTGGCATCACTGAAGATATTAAAGTTATTAAAATGACAATGGGGGGTGGAAACTGGAGATCAGTTTAACAGGTGGCACTAAGGTTATGTTAAATAGCCCAAGTTGCAAACCAAATTCAGTTTGTAAACTGAGATTTCAAACAAGCCAAGATATGCAATGAAATGCAAAGATCTCAAATTATGCTATTACTAAGCACATGAGATAACCTGCTGAGACAAGTGAAATACAGTTTTAGTAGTTGCAGCTTCCCTCTTCTGAGATCTTATCCTATAAATCCTCAGAAGGGGAAAAAAGGATTAGACAAATTATTTGAGATTAAGATCACCTAGAAAGGTGTAAATGTCTTGTGCAAATTAAGGGACTGCTATTGTTAACAGAACATAGGTTAATTGGATTATTTTAAATGTAATCAAGTAACAAACTTGTAAATGGATGATGTCCACCTGAGAAGTTGCAATAGCATTACTTACCTTAGAAGGGGAAATGTAGATAAAATTATATCTGAACAAAGGAAAATGAATCTTTCAAGACATTCACAATTAGTTCCTCTAAGGTATAGTTATACACTATATAGTTCATAATTCTTTGGAAGAAATGTTTTGGACTTAGTCCTATACATGTTTATAAGATAGTAAATCCTATTGAATAGACATGGATAAAATTGCATCAAAACACCTATAGCAGTCTTTGGTTTAATAACCTCTAAGCATATTTGGATATATCATACTTTCAATATGGGTGATGCATGTTGAGACATTAAAATGATTAAAGTGAGAAGCAGTTTAGTTTAATGGACCTACCTTCCAGCATTATTCATTAAAGCAAAAAAGGAAACAGTAATGATACAAGACCTTTATTAAACTATTCTACATGGAACTAGAAAGGGTTTTGACTTCATCAATATTAATCAGAATCAGTACAAAGCAAAAGACACTAAAATGAGGTATTGCATCCAAAACTGAAAAATATAAACCTGCATCTTACAATAACTTGGTTCACATGTCACACACTAAGCCATAATGTGACTTACTTAACCTGCTGCATGCAGTACCTGGTTGTGACTTATTAAGTCATGGTTAAGCAAAAGTTTGTCAACAGGGTTTACTCTCAGGCAAGAAAGAAAAAAAATGCTTCCTAAACAAAATGTCTACCCTAGAAAAAAAGTATGTTTTTTTCCCAATGGTACATGCACAGAATTAATATGTTACTAAAATAACTTTGGGGTTTTCACATTAATCAAAGAAATACTAGGGATGATTCAAATGTCAATTAAACATTATTGACACCATCCTGCTCAAAAAGAAAAGGCAAGGAACAATAAAATGAAAGCAAAGCATCTTTAGACCAGTGACCAAATGGTAGGACTGACCTCACATTTAGGGTTATGAAAGAATGTGGACAAAACTGCTCCTTGATAAATTCTATCGTCCCAAGGCTATGTTTGCAACAATGTGCTAAGTTAACTCCCACCAAAGTAAACACCCATTCAACCTTTCAAAGGCAAAACCTCTGTCCCTTGTGTCCATTGACAGAAGCAAGGGATTCTTTTCAAACGAGAGGGCAAAGCAATGTCACCATAGTGGTAACTCCCTATTGTGCTGAAGTGTTCCAAAATGAATACAATTAGGTGTAGTTAAAGGTGGGTTTACATTAGTCAGACAATGGTTGCTGGTCATAAAGTGAGATAGCTATTGACTGAAAGACTTAGGCTGTGTTGATTCACTTAGACTGATTAAACTCAAGTACAAGGGAATTTATGGAGGAGGGGGAGGATTTGGAGAATGAGTTCTAATTTAACTTGTCAAGGAAGAAAAGTCGTCCAAGCTTCCGCTTTCCACATGGTGTTAATGTCCGTTGAATAAGTTCTCCATACAAGACTAATTTGGGGGAGAAGTGAAAAAGGAGCACCCTTGGTTTCATTAAAGGCAATTGCGTAGCTTCAGAATGTGTGTGTGTGTGTGAAAGAGACATAGTCATGAGCAAATAAGCAACTCGGGTGATCTGCTCACCTTGGTCTGGTGATTCAGGAAAATTCTGATCGGGTAGTGATAACTTCATTGTAAAGGGACCTGTGGAAGATAGGCTGCAGCCACAACCTGATCATGTGTCCTGAATTGCATTATCCACCTGTAATCCAATCAAAGTCATCAAGAAAGAAAAAATAGAATTTTATCACAATGGTGTTAAACTTGCAAAACTATATTTTTCCATTTTGTTTTAGTGGCTTAGATTGGGTGCATAATAAAAATCTGAATGAAAGTGACAGGGGAAAAATAACTTCAGAAAGTTTGGCATCAGATTCCCTGTAACTGATTCCCATTATTTCAAACCAGGGATTTAATTTATGGATCATGGTTAAATGTCTTAGAAGACCCCATTTGTACTCATGACTTGTACGTTAGGTTATTTATTAAATTTATATGCTCCCCATCTTGAAGGTAGAGATGAGACCTTATCTAAACTATGGTTTCCATGTGTCCTCTGAATCAGAAGGGGTTTAACTATGATTAGAGAATGTTTTGGGTGATGAAAAGGTAGGAGAAAAATAAAATCAAAGTTAATTTTCCTTTGAAGGTAAAAATGGCTCGCAGGAAAAGCTACAAAATGGGGCTGTTCCACCATTCTCAGCATTTTTCATCCTCTTTGTGGTGGTCGGAGGGGATATAACAAGCATTGCAGTCAGAAGAGTCTCAACCTTCTCCCTCCATGTGCATGACTTCAAACTTCAGTTGGTCTCATAGTTTTGTCTCTTTGGATTTTACTTCCTCAAAAGCAATTCATTTCATTGATTAGCAAAGATGGTTGGGATACTGCCCAACTATATCGGTCATTTGCAAACACTTTCAGGGCATTTTTCCATGAGGAACATTCAGGAATAAGAGTCTTATAATTCCCAGATGAGTATGGATCAGCATAACATGCCAGTGCATCAGTGTTTATTTACAGAGTTGGGGATTTGTACATTCAATGTTTGAACTTGAAAGAGGCAGGTTCAAATCCTACTTCAGCTGGGAAGCTTTGTAAATTACAGTGAAACTCACTGGGATGTAGTAGCTAGGAGGCAGGGCCGAGATATGAAACACTCAAGGGTGGACTACATTTCCATTGCAAATTCACAAGGAAACTTTGGGTCAATCAAATGTTCCTCCTTATCTCTTTTAATAAAACGTTAGAAAGGTTACTGCGAACTCCTTCTGAATTGGAATCAATCATTGTCTCTTAGCTGACTTCCTCACAAGGTTCTTAGGGAGAAAAGCTGGAAAAGTGAATATTATGGACTGCCCTTTTGAGCTTTTGTGGGAAAGATGAGATATAAATGAAGCAAACAAATAAATAACCTTGTACTGTCCCAGACTAAGTTATCTCAAAGGCAGTTGTGATGAAAACTTTGCCTCTTGTTTCAGAGAAAATAAACCTATGAAACTAATACTATCCTTGGTATTTCTTTTAATCCCGGGAAGAAGGCTTATAATGAATTTGCAATATTTATCTTATTTTATGCAAGGAATGATTTATAGCAAGGAATGATTTATATCAGGGGTGTCCAACCTCGGCAACTTTAAGCCTGGAAGACTTCAACTCCCAGAATTCCCCAGCAGTCTTCCAGGCTTAAAGTTGCCGAGGTTGGACACCCCTGATTTATATCATGAAACACGATCTCAGCCATTCTAAGAGGTGCTTAATTTACTGATGCAGCTTGTTGGGGGGAATTCTGGGAGTTGAAGTCCACACATCTTAAAGTAGCTGAGGTTGAAAAATGTTGGTTTATATTGTTTTGATTTAGCGAAATGAAAAAAATATCTTATATATTTTCTTCACAGAAAATAAAATCAACTTGCAGTCTAATTAAGGATAGAAATTTTCATTTTCATTGGTCATGAAAAATATACAAATGGGTAGAGTTGAGCCAATTTTACCAACAGTTTTTTCCCTCAACATTGCAAGTCAAAATGTAGGTTGCTTTGTGAAGACTTCTAGAAACTCATCCCTATATGAAATGTATGTTGAAACTGCTACAAGACAAAGAGGAAATGCAGAAAGGGCACATTTTAATCATAAAGGAAATCAGGCAGCATAATTGCCCATTGCTGTTACTGTACTAAATGTTTCCAAAACACAACAATTGAAAAAAAAACCTGTAAGTACTAGCATGCTACCAAAACTCACAATCATATACTACCCATGGCTTGGCTGACCAGATCCATGAGTGTCACTGAATGCATACATAAAGCATGATTTTTACATTTACAAATATACCAGCCAAAAAGACTTACTCATGAGGAATATGCCTACCTACGTGCATGCAGTGGCGACTGAAGGAGGTTTTTGTTGGCAGGGTGTCACAATGGCTTTTAATCATGGCCTGTAGGATTATTTGGGCTCAGCTGTGACACTTTGATTATGGGAATGTTAAAGGAATGTTTGAGAGAATCCTCCCTCTCAGGCAAACTTTGTAGAAATGTTTACTCAAAAGTAATTCTACTGAAGCCAGATTTCACGTAGCTAGGTAATTTAGCTAATTTATGTAGATTTCAGGCCTAAAACAGGCTTTGAGAACTTTTCTAAAGCAAGGATGTCTAATCTTGACAACCTGTGGATTTCAATTCTCAGAATTCCACAGCATGGCTGAAAGCAACAAATTTTAAAGTTGCCAGAGTTGCACATCCCTATTCTAAAGTAATCTTCAGCTTGGCACGTATACTTCAGAATTCCTACATAGCCATTCCACTTAAAAACATTCACTATAATAATTTGCACTGTTGAATAGCTCTTAAAATCAGATTGATTGTTTAAAAAAAAATCTCACTTATATCTATGGTCCCATATCCCGCATTTTAACTGAAATCAGTTCAGGTCTAGAAAGAGTGATATCATAACCACCTTCCGCTTCTTAAACTTTTAAAATCTCTCTTTAGAGGGATTGGATTTAGTCCCCGAATCAGTATTGCTCTGAACCCCTTCAGGTATGTCTCTGAATACATCTACGGTGGAATTCATGGGTCTCCTAGTCGCCTCCCAGAATTAAACAGTAGCATAATTCATTTTAAAACAATTAGTGATGTTTTAGAAATAAGATAAATCTACAGATTAAAGATCTTCAAAAGGTCAATGGGTAAGTAACATCAAAGTCAAATGAGATAGAAGACTCAGCAGACTCCTATCTTATTTGACTTTGCTCACTGATAATTGCCGTAAGATGCCTTGTCAAATTCCTAATGCATTTTCCGTAAATTCATTTGGAAGGGAAGGGAGGAAGCAACAGAATCAGAGGAGCTACCGTGTTTCTCATATAATAAGGCCGGGTCTTATTTTTTTTTGAGCCCCGAAAAAATAGCTAGGCCGTCTTTTCAGGGGTGACTTAATTCCCCCCCCCCCTTGCATCTTCGGGCAGGCGGGCAGCGACGGCTTGGATGTTGACCTTGGTGTTGGTGGGGCACTTCATATTGGGGTCAACACAGGCAGCACCATATCCGGGTATGCAACAAAAGTACTTCCTAATGGCAAGCCCCCCCCACCATTCCCCCCCATTTTGCATGTTTTAATATAGGCCTTAATTTGGGGGGAGGGGCTTAATTTCATTTCATGCCTATAAAACATGCTGGGACTTCCTTTTGGGGGAGGCCGTATTGTTGGAGAAACAGGGTAGAAAACAACTTCCTCACCCAAGCCCTTTGCCCAGAACCTCCAGACCTCATTGGCATGTTTCCTGAACTAATCAGCAGTCAACTATATTATTTAACTTTTTACCTGTAGGTACTGTGAACTTTGTAAAGATACCTTATATTTCAACAGAGCTAATTGAAATACCTGTTGATATTTAGCCTAACGCAGTTGTTATTAAGGCATAGGTTCAAATTACTGGAAAGGATTTCGTTTTTTAAAAAAACAAATGTTATTCAGTTTTTCACATTAAAAACAAAAATCTCTTTAGTGGACAATATATTTCTGGGTCATCACCTTTACATACAAATATGACAGCAATTATACAGTCATATATGCATACTTAATTCTATTGTTACCTTTTCCATTCCAAATTTTCAGGAAGGAGAGAAACAAACACATTAATTCTAGCCTCTTTCATTAATCTCAATCAAAACATCTTTTTGTTTCATTTCAATTATTTCAAATATAATCCTTTAATATTTATTTTAAAAATAAAGATAAACAATATGTGTTTGCATAATAATAATAATAAAGTTACCAATGTCTCTCCTTGCTTTTAATAGTCTATATTAACTTATTAATTTAGCTGGTTCTTTAGTCTGTCATATTCCCTTTCCATTACACATTCTTTTTATAAATTCTAGATTAATACAAATTTTAACACTAAAGAAAAAAAAAACAAGTATAGGTTTACCCCCTTTTACTGCTTTGAGTGTGACACCTCAATGATTAAAATATACCTTTATTCCCTCATCTTGATTTTTAATTCCTGAAGAGATATCATCATTACATACTCTTATATTTTATGATCGTTAAAGTCCACAAAAAAAACAAACCACTTTTACTTTCCTTCTTTCTTCTTTCAATTTTCTAAAGTTCTCAATTATTCCAGTCCAGGGTCTATACCAAAAACATCAATCAATTCCATGGTCACTTTCCTTGATTTTTTCTTTATTTGGGTTCTGCTTTCACTTTCTAAGATTCTTACTTTGTTTCAATATTTCTTTAATGTTATATCCACACAAGTTCATTCAGAAACAGGATGTTTTCCTTTTTGTTTGAGCTCAAGTTTTTGGCAAAAGGTGGCACTCTCCATTATACAAAGTCTTCACCTTTTCCCCCTATTTTTTTATTTAGGGTTTTTCGAACCTCAATATTCCAGCACAGTCATCTCCCATTTGTAAACTTTATTATTATTATTTTTTGACTATCTTAAGTCCAGCTTTATTTTATGCCTGTTTATTGCCAAAATATTTTAGTCCAATTTAGTTAAATCTTAAGTTCATATCTATCTATCTATCTATCTATCTATCTATCTATCTATCTATCTATCTATCTATCTTTGGTTATTCGGGTTTTCTCCC
>BHEV01037051.1:0-12605 GCA_004319985.1 Emydocephalus ijimae | reverse complement strand
TTTTTATGTTTTGTGTTTATGTGTATTTATGTATTGTGTGTTTTGAAAATAAAATTTATTTAAAAAAAAAAAAAAGAAAATAAAATACAGGCTGAATAGTCAAGACCTTGTTCATGATCCAAACCTTGTCAAGGATCTTGGAGTACTCATCTCTAATGATCTAAGTGCTAGAGCCCACTGTAACTATATACCCAAAAAGGCATTAAGAGTTGTTAACCTTTCTCTGGTAATATTACACTAATAACTAGAGCATACAAAACATTTGTTAGACCAATACTGGAATACAGCTCATTAGTCTGGAACCCACATTACGTATCTGATATTAACATAGTTGAGAAAGTCCAGAAATATTTTACAAGAAGAGTTCTCCACTCCTCTACTCATTGCAGGATACCTTATGCCACCAGACTCGAAATTCTAGACCCAGAAAATCTAGAACTATGCCACCTTCGGTCTGATCTAAGTATAGAATATAAAATCATACGTTGCAATGTCCTACCTGTCAATGAATACTTCAGCTTCAACCATAACAATACAAGAGCAAACAATAGATACAAACTCAAGGTTAATCGCACCAAACTTGATTGCAGGAAATATGACTTCAGCAACAGAGTGGTCAATGTCTGGAATACTCTACCAGACTCTGTGGTTTCTTCCCCAAACCCCAAAAATTTTAACCTTAGACTGTCTACTATTGATCTCACCCCTTTCCTAAGAGGTCTGTAGAGGGCATGCATAAATTCACCAACGTGCCTACCAACCCTGTCCTATTGTTTCTTTTATTTTTTTTATTATTCTTATATGTATCCATGTATTCAAAACTATATTTTTACTTATACCTATTATCTTGTAAGCAATTGACAAACCAAATAAATATAAACAATAATCAACACTTTTCGTGAATGAGTGCAAAGAAGAGGGCTTCTGTTCTCCAGAATTGAAGAAACTTCTTGGATGAGTAGCCAAGAAGACCACGAGTAGCCAACGTCTTAAAGGAAAAACCAAAAGAAGTCCAGTTGCCTCTTGAAAAAACATCTTTGGGACAATTTTGACCTGGATGACTGAGAAGCTCCATAAACATAATATTCCCAGGAATCTCACATCCTCTGACATAGCTGTATTTAGAATTATTGTGTGTGTAAAACCTGCGGTCTAACACCAAGGTAGACAAGGCATGTTTTATATATATAAACATATAAACATACATATACATACATACATGGCATTATCTTTCATATGCAGCCTTGGTGAACTGCATATGGTCTTCTGTTTTTCCTCTTGCAGAAGTTTACTTTTCTTATGGAGAAAATGAATATGCTTATTTTGTAATTACTTCTCTCTATCTACCTTGTTAATGCCACTGAATTTGTAAGACAGGGAAATCTTCCAAAGTTAAGCATCCAGACATGGCCTTGTGCTCTTTGCGGGCTTATTAACTAGATTTCAGCAGCTGTCAAATTAAATGTTTTTTTCACCGTTGTTTATTCTAGTGTGTGGCATCTGTCCTAAACTTGAGTGAGAAAACATGCCATTTTTAGTCAAGGCTTGATGAATGTTGTGCAAATTAAGAGGATCTTCTAGAAGGTTAAAGAGGAAAGGAAGAGATACAAATAATCTCTGTTGATTCACTATGAAACTGTTTTCTATAAATACTATAAATTTTGGCTCCCACACTGAATTTCCACCAAACAGTGTGCCAAATATTATCCACAGTTAAAGTTGTTTCCAGAGTAATTTATGAAGAATTCCACTGGATTAGACCATTAGTTTGACTCTCACTTTCACTTTAGAAGAGAGTTCTCTATTTTCATATAAAACTGTCAGGTAATTGATATCTCTTTCCAATGGAGGAGAGGTTTAGTTCATCCCTTTCACTGTGGCTTCAGTTGTATTTGCCTTTAACTAAAATATTTTTAAATAAGGCTCAGAAAGTATTTATTTAAACAACACACATACTTCATTCATTTACAGCTAAGTTAGGATGGCCTGTAAGCTACATTTTTATTAGTGTCTCATGCCTATTTTACTTTTTGTTAATTATATTTGATTTTTTTTTAATATTAAAGGTAACTAACCTGAGCTCAGCACATAGGACATAATATTGAAGGTCTCAATCTCTCTCTCCGAAGCTCTATGGTCTTCACACATTAGCCCCTTCTTAGACTCCTTTTTTGGGAGTAACAACTTAGGAGGAACCTGCTTTCATCATTTATCTCCCTGAAGATGCCTCAAGTAGTGTCCTTCCTCTAATCCTGAGAGCCAGGATAGTATAGTGATTAAGATGCCCACTCTCCCTCCCCCCACCTCTCTCTCTTTTTCGAGAGAGAGGGGGGAGCAGGATAAAAATAATAATAATTTTTTAAAACTTGATGTCTTCAATGGATAGGATTTTCAATTGGACATGTGCAGTTTATCTACTTTCAAAAAGTTTGAAATTAAAAAGTTTATATAATTTTTACAGAGCTTACTTCTGGTGGTACATTGATGTAACAGCTGACTTAAGAGATGAGCAGGTCATTAAGGAGGATTTTCAGAAAAGATTACACAATCCTGAGCAAGAGGAAAATATCAGAAAGAAACTCAAACTAAACTCACATAATTTTATTTAGTGTAAGTAGAATGGGACTTGGGCAGACTTTCAGGATTCTGTTATTCTACTTTAGTTCAATCAAGAATATTTATTGAGTCCTGCTTCTACATTCAAGTTAAGTCAGGTCAAGAAATAATATAACACTTGCCTTAGAAAGTTATAGAGTTTCTTAAATGCTCAAAGGAGTTGGGAGGTTTTTTTTTTAATTTCAAATGGGAAGATGATGCGAAAAAAAGTGGATTAGTAAGTAGCTCTGAAATGTGTGTGTGTGTGTGTGTGTGTGTATGCATGCATGCATATGTCCAATTGAAGGACATGAAAGTTTGCAATCTGGACAGAATAATTTGCAAACCCCTAGCAAATGGTCTCAAACTAGATGGCATTTTCTTAATCTGATGTGGATTCAAAATGGTATGAGCACAGAATTGGACCAGTTTTAAGAGTGCAGTGAGGAATATATCCTTTGTTATGGGTAAAGAAGACCAATGAGATGTAATTCAATGCATATTAAATAGTATTGTTTTACATTATCAAGACTAAATCAAGAACAATCTCAGTGATTACACATAATGAAACAGAATCTAATCCTTATTTAATCTTATCTTTTAAATTTCTTAAAACAGCAGGAGATTAACATTCCACTTTAGTATCATAAAGTAGTTCTTAATGCATCATTTAATAACTTTCCTGTTGATAAATTGCTTCTGACTCTTGTAATTAAAGGATACAGTATTAGATGCAATAAATAGAAAACCCCCACACTTTTGTTCTTGCTTTTAACAAATTACACTGCCCTTTGGATGTTACATCAGCCAAATATTTCCCTTTTTAAAGTCTTATTTCATTTACACCTATGTAGATATGGTGTTACAAGGTATATAATTTACTCAGTATATATACAGTATGAAGCTCTAGAAATTTGAATAAAATGTGAACATATCCCATTTTTTATACTTTGGGTTTTTATAATTATTTTTATTATATTTCTAATATTAGACTTATATTTAGTAATAGATCAAGTTGTCATTCTCATAAATTAAACATGTAAAGCTTAGGCATGATGGAATGTAACCACTTTTGCTTTATTTGAAGTACAATTTGAGTTGGGAAAGGAAGAAAAGGTAATGCTGTTTTGTAGTGTTGCGTTCAATCAAATCCTTAAAACTTTAAACTCTCATTTGACTTTTTCCATAAATAGTCTAAGGGAGCTGGTTTGATCTGGTGGTTAAGGCATCAAACTAGAAATTGGGACACGATGAGTTCTAGACTTGCCTTAGGCATACAGCTAGCTGGGTGACTCTGGGCCAGTCACTTTCTCAGTCCTAGAAAGAAGACAATGACAAACTACTTCCGAAATTTTGACAAGAATACTGCAGGGTCTTGTCCAGGCAATCACCAAGAGTCAACAAAAGCTAGAAGGCAAAATCAGTCAATCAATCAATCATCTAAGGGTGAGGAAAAGCATTTTCAAATGACAATCAGATGAACTTGGTATAACTAGAGTTATGGGTCCAAAATGAACATCCCCATATTAGCATCCAGCCACCTTTGTCTTTCTCCTTCTTCGTGTCGAGATACTTTAAACAGCTGCATTTATCTTATGAAGATTTTAGTTTCTAGGTCCCCAGGGAAGCAGAATTTTGGATGCTCATTCTTCCCAGTCAGTTAGAATGCATTTCATTTTTATTCAACCAATGGCAGACAGAGAAAGGGAAAGAGAAATGGATGTAGCTCTATTGCAAATTACTGTAGAAAAGTTGAAAAGTGCCCCATCCTCTAATTCCAGTGCAGCTTGCTGATTTCAACCTTCATTTTTACACTTCAGGTTGCACATTTTATCAAGTGGCATGGAAGGAACAACCTTTAGAAAAACCTTTTGCTTTTGTTCCTTTTTGAAGAATGGAATGTCACAATTGATGAATTTCCCATTTTATAGTGAATTGTCTTCTGGGCAATAATTTCCTCCAAATCATCTCATGGGCCCATAGAACTCAAATTAGCACACTGCAACCCTTTGTAAAGTTATAAAGATTAAGATTCCAAAATTGCTTGTCTGCAGCAGATGGTTGCAACAGACGCCTGAATGAGGACTGGGTTTAAATCTGGCAAAATAGCATCTAAAACGTAGGTTTGTGAAAACGTAAAATATGACTCAGTAATGCTGAAAATATGTTATATTGACAACACAGCATTAAAAAAAGAGGAAATTTTGGATGCCAAATTAAGCTCCATAATGAATAATATTATGCATGTATACCATAATGTATGCACATCCTAAAATTCAATCTTTTTCAAATCCTGTTTGAGGATAAGCAACAAACCTTCTCTTCTAAATTACTGTATGTATCTGTTCCAGTCATTTTGAGTTCCCTTTGTTCTAGCTTAGACAAGTACTTTGAATTCTACAGAACCAAATTTGCAATTGGCTGAGTATAAAAATAATCTGAGACTGATTGTGTAAAAAGAGAGGGAGAGGGAGGGAGAGAGAGAAACACGGCTAACCATCTCTACTTGTAATTCCTTCATGCTTTGCGCATATGATGGCAATTCAGATGTATTTGAGCTGAAAAGACAATTATGGCCTGCTCCCAGTTTTCCTACCATTTCAAGCAGGTAACACACAACAGTTGTATTATAATCCTGAAATGATTTATCCCAATTTGAATTGCAAAGAATGTATTGTTCTGATCTACCTTACCAACCTCCACTACAACTTTAAAATTTTATCCTGGACAAATATATAATGCAATTCCCCCTCTTCTCAGCTCTTGATCCTCCCAAAAGATTTAAATGTGATTCCTAACCATCAAAAATCTGCCATTTCCTGCACTAGATCCATTGAAGTTGATGGGACTTCAGAAAGTAATCTTTTCTAAACTCCTTTGGTTTAATAGCAATAGCACTTAGACTTATACTGCTTCACAGTTCTTTACAGCCCTCTCTAAATGGATTACAGAGTCAGCATATTGCTCCCAACAATATGGCTTCTCATTGTACCCACCTCGGAAGGATGGAAGGCTGACTCAACCTTGAGCTTGGTAAGATTCGAACTGTCAAATTGCAGACAGCTGGGCAGTCAGCAGAAGTAGCCTGCAGTACTGCACTCTAACCACTGCACCACCGTAATTTAATAGTACATTTGAACAAATTGGCAGACATAGAATGAAGGTAAATATACATGATAATATTGCAGGATCCAATCTGGGATGGTCATTGGGACCAGAGATTTAGTCTTCTGAGCTTTCAGGCTCCTTAGGACAGGCTCCAGCAAGAGTCCAAAAGCTTGGAAGATTAAACTCCTGGTCTCAATGACCAACCCAGATTGGAATCTGACAGAGGTAGCATTTCTCACGGGAAAAGCTTGACTTGTTCAATTTTAGCTACCAGTCAGTTGTAAAAGATACGAGAGACCCAGCTACCTTATTTGTTTAAAGCCTCCTAGCCTTTCAATCCCGCTCCTTAAAAGTGGTTTACAGTATATAGTAAAGGCAAAGGTTCCCCTCGCACATACATGCTAGTTGCTTCTGATTCTAGGAGGCAGTGCTCGTCCCTGTTACAAAGCCGAAGAGCCAGCACTGTCCATCTTCGTGGTCATGTGGCCAGCATGACTAAACACCGAAGGTGCAGGGAACGCTGTTACCTTCCCACCAAAGTGGTCTCTATTTTTCTACTTGCATTTTTACACGCCTTCGAACTGCTAGGTTGGAAGAAACTGGGACAAGTAATGGGAGCTCACACCATTACATTGTGCTAGGGATTCAAACTGCTGAACTGCCAACATTTATGATCGACAAGCTCAGCGGCTTAGCCACTGAGCCACCGCATCCCTGCAGTATATAGTATATATGGTAGAATCATGAGCT
This sequence comes from Emydocephalus ijimae, assembly GCA_004319985.1. NCBI lineage: Eukaryota > Metazoa > Chordata > Lepidosauria > Squamata > Elapidae > Emydocephalus > Emydocephalus ijimae. The sequence continues at coordinate 6,152 of BHEV01037051.1, read as the reverse complement.
GTGAAAGTAGATGAGCTGTTTTTCTTAACATGTTTCTATTTGTAACTTTTAAGCACAATAAAACAGAGCACCGAAGGTACAACCTAAACTGACATGCAGCAAATTTTAAAAGGGTGGTAAACTTTGGGGGCAAATCAAGTGCTCTCTCTCTTGACAATGAAAGAATGTTTCTGGGTTTTGGATCCCATAATTGAGATGTCTCCTAAAAAGTTGATACCCTTGATAATCATCCACCTCGTTTAAAATGCAGAAGACTTTCTACTTAAAGTATAACTAATAAACGTGAACATACATAGAGGGACGAGCGTTCCAATATTGGGACTTTATATTTTGAACAGTTATAAAAGTCAAAATTTTGGTCAAGAAAGAAAGAACTCCATAGCATAGGAGTATTGTGGTTATTATTGGTGATGGACTGTGAGAATAACCTTGGGAGACAGCAGGAGATATTGCAGACTAGACAACAGCTGGATAAGGAAAATCTGAGTCCAAAGCTGGAAGGTAATTTGTCAGAATTGTAACATCTCAGAATTGACTTCCCTAGTTCACTTGAAAGATTCTTTTAATGTTACCCTACAATAAAAGTAATTTTGGTATTCAAAACTTTGGTGTCTGAGTACAGTGGAGTTCAGGAGGCTGACACCCAAAAATAAATATATTATAATTTATATAATATATTACTCTAATCAATATATTTTTGCTGACTATTATCAAAATAATTTATGTCTAACCGTTTTATTTCCCATTACAATCTTACAGAAACAAATATTTGTGAATCATGAATAATTAAGTGAATATTTATTATAAATAAATAATTAATGGTCAACAACTTGAAAGCTAAGGGGAAAGAAAAGATAAAGATAACCCGAGTAAATAATAAGAACATTAGGAAAGGAAGACAAGATTTCCACAGCTAAGAATAAATATAACTTTCCTTTTGATTAAGCTTCCACCCACCCTTTGGAGAGAGAGAAAGGCCTCTCTGCCAAATATGGGTAGTCCTCAACTTATAGCCACAACTGAACTCAAAATTTATGTTACAAAGCAAGACAATTGTTAGGTAAATTTTGTGCTATTTTTATGGCCTTTCTTACTATATATGATTTTTCTTTCTTGTTAATTTAGTAATATGATTGTTACATGAATCTGGCTTCTCCATTGACTTTACCGGTCAGAAAGTCACAAAATGAGATTATATGATCCCAGGACATTGTAACTTTCATAAGTACATGCCAGTTGCCAAACATCCAAATTCTGATCATGTGACCATGGGGATGCTGTAATGGTTGAAAGTGTGAATACAGTCATGAGTCGCTTTTTTCAGTGTTGTAACTTTGAATGGTCCCTAAACGAATGGTTGTAACACAAGGACTGCCTGTAATAGGCAGGAAGATCTTTTTTAAAAAAAGATAGACCGCCTATTGTTTATGCTGATATCTACCAAGGACTCTACCAGTTTATAGGCAGTTTTAAATTTTGTTTTAGCATCACCTGTTAACAGAGGTGGTATTCAGCAGGTTCTGACTAGTTCTGGAGAACCGGTAGTAGAAATTTTGAGAAGTTCGGAGAACCGGCAAATACCACCTTTGACTGGTCCTGCCCCCATCTATTTTCTGCCTCCCGAGTCCCAGCGGAAAGGCTGGACCTTCTTTTGTTTCCCTGCACAGGAGAATGGAGCTGGAAAGCAGGTTAGTGGGGTGAGGAAGGAATGAGGATTTTGAAGTAACCTTCCTCTGGAGTGGGGTGGGAATGGAGATTTTACAGTATCCTTCCCCTGCCATGCCCACCAAGCCACGCCCACAGAAGCAGTAGTAAAAAAAAATTGAATCCCACCACTGTCTGTTAAGGACATGTTCAGTGGAAATATAATCACAATATTTCCAGTCTTGGATACATCACAATGGACAATTATCGCTGATGGATGTAATATGTGGATGAAAATAGAAACTACCATACCTAGATGAGAAATGATAGTACTACTCAGAAATGGAAGGTCACCTCGATCCCCACAATGGATGTATGGCTGCAAAAATTAATGGAGTTAGCAGAAATGGCTAAATTGACTGTTTCGATTAAAGAAAAAAAAAACACAAATACCTTTACTTTTGCTTGGAAACTACTTCTGGACTTTGTGCTTGAAAAAAATGAATCTTTGTGTGGGAAAAAATGTATCTTTGATTTTGGGTTTTAATGATTAGATAGATTTGTTGTTATAGAAATGGCTAGTTTCTATTATTATGAAAAAGTAAAAAGTTGAGCATAGATGTTAATGCCTTGTTTTTGCACCAAAGGAGTCGGAAGTCAATGCTTTTCCCCCCCTTTTTTCCTTGCTTTCCCCCACTATCCACTTCCTTTTTTCCTTCCCTAATTTCCCTAATATTTACTTTTGTATTCTCTTTGTATGTCATATTATAAATTAATAAAAACTATATTATAAAAAAGAAAGAGAAATTATAGTATTACTCTGTACTGCACTGGTCAGATTACACCTGGAACACATCTGGACTGCTATGTCAACTTCACCACAATACAAAAAGGAGACTTAGGAACTGGAAAGAGTGCAGAGGACAACAACAAAGATGGCAAGGGACTTGGAGGCTGGATCCTATGAAGAGCAGTGTCAGATATGCCCCAGCTTGGTTCATTGGGAAAGAAAAAGCCTTGACTCCATTGAGGTTCACTTTTGCCACGTTCAAGCACTTACAGCATAAGCAAAGCTGGATTTGAATATTCCTGCACAAAGCTTGCATTTTTCTCATTTCCCTGGCCCTCCCCTCTTGCCGAGTCCAAATATGATTTGTTATAGAATAAACTGCTTAAAGTATTGATATCTCACAAAGCATGAATGATTAAAAGTATAATCAAAAAAAAAATATTTTTTTAGTGATATTAGGATACATAAGTTTGGATTGACAATATGAGTTGTTATGTAATATAACTGTAATTGAGACTACAAAATGAATGCACAAAACTGATGAACCAACTGACACACCGGATGTACATATGAGAGTTGATGTTTTAATGTTTTGTTTGTTTTGTTTGTCTGTAGAAAATTAATAAAATTCTTTTCAAAAAAAAAAGAATCTCTCTCTCTCTTAACAAACTAGAAGGAAGTGACAATTGTGTTGGATTTAATATGATTGCCCCATCCTGAATAGATAAGCTATAACCATCAGCTCCAGCCATCTGGAAATATATTTATCCTTGAACAGTGATTTTTGGGAAAGTTGCTTGTCCTTTCTGTTACGTTAGGCGCATGGGCACAAGGAACGGAGATGAGACGGTGAACAGTGAACTTCAACTTTTTATTAATCATTTTGAACAGAGCAAAAACCTAAGGAAGCAGCAGCCCTTTTATAGGCAAGCTGCTGATCTAGTAACCAATAAGAAACGTGGAGCGTTAACCCCCTTAACCAATGAGAGTGGCTCGTTAACAGCCAATCAGATTCTCCTGAACGGACCAATCCGATATCGCTATTTTCGGCCAATCAGAAGTGCAGGACTAGAACCCTGCTATTTTCTGAAGGTTTTGACAAACTTTATTTCAGTGTTTTATTAGTTCATAACACCCCTTCCCCCCAGGTTCCATTTAGGGGGTGCGGTGACGTAATCTCTGAGGTATGAAGGTTGTTTCGACTGTCTATTGGATTTACGCTGTCCCACCGGTTCTCGTCTGTAATCTTGTTTTGGCGGGACGTTTTCGGGCAAGTTGGGTGCCGGTGGTTCCTCATTGGAAGACTCGGTGCCACTAATGTTCTCATCGTTGTCCTCTGGCCTTTGCGGGCTTGCCTCTGTTGAGGTGTTCCTCTGTGGCGAGGACACGCCCTTCCCTGATCTTTCTTCAATCGTTTCGCCTGATTGCTGACTTCTTTCGTTTGTGCTTTCCGCCATCTCGAATTCAGTTTCTTCGACATCCCCTCCCCCCTCAGTTTGGGAGTTACCGGAGTCGCAGAAACTAGGTTGTAGCCTCGAGCGAAGCTGATCTATATGGCGTTTCCATATTTTTCCGTCGTAGGTTTTCACCAGATACGATCTGGGTCCAGTGGCTTCAATTACAGTTGCCTCGACCCACAACGGTTCACCAGAAAGGTTTCTGGCGAAAACTAAGTCGCCTATCTTGAACTCGTGGCATTTTCCGCTAGATCCACAGAGTTTCTCTGGCTCGTAAGACAGGTGAAGCCGGTCGAGGTGGGAGCGGAGTTTGCGTCCCATCAATAATTCAGCTGGAGTCTTGTTGATGACGCTGTGCAGAGTGATGTGTTGAAGAAGGAATATTCTGTTTATCTTATCTTCAATGTCCCCATAGTCCATTTTGTAGAGGGTTTTTTTAACAAACTGTACCATGCGCTCAGCTCTTCCGTTAGCCGCAGGGTGCACTGGCGAAGTTAGCACATGGCAAATACCCTGGTCCGCTAAGTATTGTTCAAAAGGGAGTGCGGTAAACAGGGGTCCGTTGTCGGATACCAGAACGTCTGGCAGTCCATGCGTCGCGAATAATCTGTTCAACTTTCGGATGGCGGACTCGGTTGTGGTACTCTTCATTTCGTGGATCTTGAGCCAGTTTGAATAGGCATCCACTGTTAGAAGGAACGTGTGTCCCTTAGTAGGTCCCGCAAAGTCAATATGAATGCGGGACCACGGTCCCCGGGGTGTTTCCCATTCTGTCAGAGTTGCTTTCGGTGGGGCATTGCTAACTTCCTGGCACTTATAACAAGTCTTTACCCAGGCTTCGATCTGTTTGTCGATGCCCGGCCACCACACGTAGCTTTGTGTGAGTGCTTTCATACGCACGATGCCGGGGTGGCCCTCATGCAGTGTCTTTAATCCTGCTCGTTGTAACCGCTCTTGGACGACGACTCTATCCCCCGCATAGGATGCAGCCCTTTTCCGAAAAAAAAGTTCTGTTTGCCAGTTCTTGAAAGGGATGAAGTCGTCAGGGGTTTGATCTACTGGCCATCCTCGTTCGACCCAGCTAAGAACTTGCGTTAAGATAGGATCGCGTTTTGTTTCGATCTCGATATCTCTAGCTGTTAGCGGTGGTGAATGTAGCGTTTCAATCTGGAGCGTTGTAAGGGTTGGAGCTGGGTCGTCGACAGTTTCCAGAAGTGGTGCATGGCTCAGTGCATCATCGTGGGGAATGGCTTTCCCCGGGTGGTGTTGCAGCTTATAATTGTATGCAGCCAAAAACTCCGACCAGCGAGTCATTCCAGGTGATAATATATAGGGGGTTGGCTTGTCTCCCGCTATAATCCCCAGCAAAGGTTTGTGGTCGGTAACAATAGTAAAAACTCGTCCATATACATATTCATGAAACCGTTTTACAACAGATACAACAGCAAGAGCCTCTTTATCGATTTGACTATAGTTACGTTCAGCCTTTGATAAAGTTTTTGAAAAGTAGGCAATAGGGGCTTCACTACCGTTTGGTAACACATAGCTCAAAATGGCTGCTACTCCAAATGGTGACACGTCACATGTGATTGTTAAAGGCAAAGTCTCATTATACTGCATTAAAACAGCATCTGAAGTTAATAGGTTTTTCACTTGTCAGAACCCGTGCTCCTCTCGGTGCCCCCAGACCCAGGTTGCTTTTTTTTCGAGAAGCTGATGTAGGGGCTTGGCTACGGTCGATTTGTGGGGCAGGAAGATGTAAAAATTAATAAGCCCCAGGAAAGCTTGGAGATCAGTCTTATTGCTGGGTCTTGGGGCGTTCTTGATTGCCCTGAACTTGCTATTGGTGGGGTGAATGCCTTGTTTATCGATTAAGTACCCCAGAAACTCTACTTTATCTGTACACAGTTGACATTTATTTTTTTTAACCTTAAGGCCGGAGTCTATAAATTTCTGGAGAACCAGTCTAAGACGCTCCTTTAGTATTTCTCTATTCGGGGCAGCAATTAAAACATCATCAAAGTATGGTATGACCCCTTTTATTCCCTGTAATAGTCTCTCCATCAAGCTCTGAAAAATCCCTGGGGCTATGCTAACTCCGAATTGGAGTCAGTTGCACTTAAAAGCACCTCGGTGCGTAACAATCGTTTGTGCCTCTGCTGTTTTTTTTATCTACAGGTAGTTGTTGGTACGCCTGTGCTAAATCCAATTTAGCGAAGACTTTTCCGCCCCCCCAGGGAATGGAGAAGGTGTTGTACCAC
>BHEV01037050.1:0-25426 GCA_004319985.1 Emydocephalus ijimae | reverse complement strand
TATCTATCTATCTATCTATCTATCTATCTATCTATCTATCTATCTATCTATCAAATTTGGTTGCTGATTTCACGGAAAGAGATTCTAGGTGGTGTATAACTATCCAACAAAATAATAAACATAAAGCAATCATTACCTAAAACCATTATAAATAATTATTAACAAAAATTTTAAAAATGATAAAATCACAAGTAATAATCGTCATTTGCTGAGAAAATACAATGTTTATACCAAATGTCATTTTCCAACAACCTGAAAGACACTATGCATGGACATCACTGGATGAACAACAATAAAAGCAAATTGGCTATATACTCTGAAAGCAAAGATGGAGGACCTCTATTTAGTCAGCAAAAATGAAACCACAGGGCTGACTATAGCTCTCACAGCATGAACATCTTCAAAAACTACAATTTAAAAGAAAGAAAACAAATGTCCCCTTTTTAAAGTATGGGAAGGATATTATAAATAATGCATAATAGCCACATTTTCATGCACAGCTGCATTTCTAAAATGTAGAAGCTGAAGCTATTTTATAATTGCCCTTTGAGAGAGAGAGAGAGAGAGAGAGAGAATTTCATAGTTGCAAGGGTTGTATTTAGAATGAAAAAAAGCAACTAGCTTGCACCATTCTTTTTGTCATGATTTAGCTGAGTTTTCGGTTTGGCTTCAATATCTTATCTGAGCCTTCTGAAGAAAATGCCTCTATCTAGAATGACTGTCTTGCTTAGCTGCAGAATTATGATATAGGGTTGAAAGGGTAACGAGGAGGGTTTTTTTAATGAAACACATTTTAGAAGAAAGTAGAGGAGATTAATATTAATGGAAAATGAAAGTATTCAGCAGGGACAGTTTCCTTTTAGGAATGGAAAGCTGCTATATATTGTATCAGAATTTTCCCACCCAAAGTTTATCCAGCAGCAGTTCTTTTTCTGTCATTTGTTCCCTTTGCCTTTTAAGATAGGGCACTAGACAAGCCATCCTGCTACCTAAAGAGAAGATGCTATCCCATGGAATCTGATACCAATAATCACAATGCACAGTCATCTCCAACCACATCCAGGCTAGCAGAATACTATATAGAATCAAAAGAAGCCATATTCAAATGATCAGGAAAAAGCTCAAGTATGGTCTAGTAACAAGTGATAGTCCCATTCCACCCTCACACACACACACCTTTTAAAATGGGATAAAATAAACAATATCTTTTGCAAGGAACCTGGGATATTGTTGGCTTCCTTTATATTTGGGACCCAGCGTTTAGGCAAAAATAATGAAAGCCATTTCACCTTTTAAAATTATGCATGTCCGTGCAAAAGAGAAATTAGAACAATTGGATCAGTTAAACACTCCTCTTCATTTGGGAGCTTTAGTGAAATGAGATAGGGGTCAGCAGCTTCAAGAGCTGGAGGATGTGATTGTACCATTTTCACAATGAAGATTCAACAGTTAAATTGAAAATAAGAAATAATAATAAATTGATGACAATGTCCATTGGATAAACAAGGGTGGACTTCAGACTGAATTCTGATGGATGATCACAAATATCTAGAAAGGCCTAGAATAGAGACCCTTGCACTTCCCACTGTAATGGGAAGTATAATATTTAAACCAATGTATCACAGATGCTTAGTGAATTCAGAAATGATAACAGATCAAGAGTTTATTTATTTATTTTATTTTTCAATCATGNTCAGAAATGATAACAGATCAAGAGTTTATTTATTTATTTTATTTTTCAATCATGTACAAGATAATAGGTATAAGTATAAACATGAGTAAGAATACAGGAAATAGGTATGAATAAATGGGGACAATAGGACAGGGACATAAGGCACAATTGTGCACTTATGCATGCTCCTTATAGACCTCTTAGGAATGGGGTGAAGTCAATAGTGGATAGTTTAAGGTTAAAGGAATGGGGGTTAGAGGATGTAACAACAGAGCCAGGTAGTACATTCCAGGCATTGACCATTCTGTTGCTGAAGTCATACTTTCTGCAATCAAGTTTGGTATGGTTTACATTGAGTTTGTATCTGTTGTGTGTTTTATAGTGATGGTTGAAACTGAAGTAGTCATTGACTGGTAGGACATTGTAGCAGATAATTTTGTTGCAGAAAAATCCAACCATACTAATCATGATGATCATGCCAGAATCATGAGCAAATTATTAAGAACTGGAATTAATGCTGACTCAGGTAGAAGGACAAAGAAGAAAACTTGGCTGAGAACAACTTGTTCAGTGATTTTGGACAAAGATAAAAGAGAAGACATTCAGCAATAATTAGAACAAAATGGAGCATCCAAAGCATTTTTAAGGAGGTGGAGTTAAGCAGGTTTTAGAAAATATAATACAAAAGAATAATTAACTAACCTAGTCAAGAACATCAGAATAAATGAACATAATAGATACCCAATGAAAAGGACCTGACATATATTGTATAATGAGCTTCAGCGATGGTTTAACTACCACTTATTTAGTAATTAGTACAAATTCTGAGTCCAAATTAAATTGAAGGTGCTACTGTACCAATGTTTTTGGGTGTGTGAGTTGGGAAGTGTTTCTAAACAACTTCCGACAAAGGAAATTTGCAAGATACAGTAGAATATATGTCATGAATTCTTCTGACCAGACCAAATCAGATTCCAACCAAAAATATTCACAACATTTCTGAATTTGATCATAAACACATACTCAGGTGGTTATTGAACAGGACTTCTGACCCAGAAATTCCTGAAGATAAAACATTAGAAGACAAAAAAATGCCAAAGTTATGGAACGAATTATGGTCATGACCAGAGTAAACATCCTTACTAAAACTCCTGATAACCATCTTAGGACAAAGGAAAGTTCCAAAGTATAAACATCCTTACCAAAACCCTTGCTATCTTTACGTGATTCAACCATGGGCAGCCAAGTGAGACTATTCAAGTTCTCTCCCGATACAGTAGAACCTCTGGTCATGACCATAATTCATTCCATAATGTTGGTCACAACAAATTGGGTTAATTGAACCTAATTTTGAAAATTTGATGCTTACAAAAAAATGGTGTGGAAGGGGAAATCGGCCTTGGGAAAAAAATGTGAATTTTTTGGTCAGGACCTGATTTGGTCATGGTCAGAAGCAATTGTGACCAGAGGTTCTACTGTTTTGGAAGCTGTATGGATTTAGATGGGGATGAATTGTCTCCTGCTCTATCTTACTAAGACCAAGTGGCTGTCAGTATTTGAACAGCCAGTTCTGGGGATATTTCAACTTTGACTTTGGATGGGGTTGTATTTTCCCTTCAAAGTTGGTATGCAATCCACAGGTCTTCCTGGACTCATAGAACCTGCTTGAAGTATCATCCATAGTTAGCAAGGCCTTTGCACAACTTGACTTGGTGAAGCAGTAACAGAATCTCCTAGCTCAGAAAGAAAAACCTTGTTCAGGCAGGCAGTCATGTCCTACTTACCTTGAAGTTTGACTTTTTCAATGGTCTACATAGGATTGCTGTGAAGGCTACTCAACATAAGGCAATGACTAAGGCAATGATGGGAAAGCCTTGGCATAAGGATTGATTACCTCATAGCATCTCCCTGTTGAATCAATTCAATAGGCTTGGTATGTAGAGGGTTCCTTTGATTAAACAAAGTTATCTATTAGGATCCTGAAAGTGTTCCTTCTCTCTAGCTATGCCTGCCCTCTGGAATAAATTTCCCCTCAAATCTGGATGCACCCCCACCCCCACCCCAATTTACTGTTGTTTGGAAGAGCTGTGGACACCTGGCTCTTCACCCAAGCCTTTAGCAAAGGAGAATGAGACACCTGCTTTATTGTACTTGCCATATTTTATCTTTATGTTTTATTGCTTTTGTTGTAATATCTTTGATAATTGAGAGTTGACCAAAGTAGTATGGAGTCAGACAGCACAAAAAATTAATAAATGATGCAAAAGTATAAGGATTAAAAAGTTAAAATCCTCAAGCAACAATACTGATGCAAAAAGTCACAAGGAAAATTCCTTGATAAAATGATTATTAGAGACAAATAGTCTGTGTATTACGCTGCAATTAAACACTGTAATGAAAATGTCAACTCAGTAACTGAGAATTTAAGAAGAAATACTGGTAACTTCTGAAGGCAAATGCAAATATTTGGCATCTTGGTTAAGTAGTAAAGCCAAATTGTCATTCCTATGCTAAAAGTTTAAGAGCCTATATTAACTGGAAACAGGCACAGGCACAGTGTCATCTGGGCTTAATCAAATTTCAGAGATAGCAGCAAACAAAATAGATTATTCATTTAAATAATCTGATAAAACCAGAGCTTTAATAATGGTGTGGGTGTTCAATAAATAACACTTTAAATAAGCTCTAACAGATTAAATCAAAATAAGATTGAATTGAATTAAAATATTCTGCAGAATATCAAACAACTGCTTATCTACCAAAATTAACAATCAATGATAAGTTAACAAGCTAAAATAAGGAATTCCACATTAATTTAAACAAACATGCTGATAAGCATAAAAGAAAGACCATAGAACTGGTATTGCTATAACAATATAAAAACTAATCCTGAGGAATTACTTCCCAACTGGTTTATGTACAAGTTAAATAGGATAGGCAAATGGGCTGATCCTGGGCATCCCCTACCAAATGCCCAAGTGTTTAGCCTCTAATGATTGGACCTACCCATAAATTAGATTCTTGCCTTTCTTGGAAAATATAGATGGCCAGAGAGAGCACAACAACTTGGATCCAGAAGCCAGGAAGTGTGTTTGAAAGTGAGGAAATAATGTCACAGGCCATGAAGGTGGTATTAATGTGTCTTCTACTTGAAAAGCCATTCTGTATATCTTAGCTAACCATCAACCAAATCTCCAATCTGCCACTTATAAATAAGATTATTGAGAAGGTATTGCTGCCCCACAGATGTTGCTGCCCCACATTCATCCTGGATGTAATGAATTAATTATATGTCAGATTAAGTTTTTGGAAATATCCTAAAAGGCTCATCAAAGGCTTTGTAAAAGTCATAGATGATGCACCATACCTTATATGTTTGACAAGCAGCATGTGGCAATCATTCTTCCCTGGCCCAACACAACACGAACTTTAGTAAGAATAGTTTTTATATAAAATTGAATTAACATTGTTAAAGCTATGGTTGGTAGGTTTCAGGTTCTTCTTTCTAAAAAAAAAAAGGGGGGGGGGAGTGATTCTCAGGGAGTGCCCATAGGAATCTTATAGATTTTTGTACAATTTTTTAGTTCAGCAATCAAACATCCACTAGTCATTTTTAACCTTTTAAAAATCCATATGCTGTTTATTTGGAAATAGCACAAATAGTATGAAGCAAGGAAGATTTTTGTTTTATTTTTATTTCTGGATTTGTTTGGGGTTTTTTGTTTTGTTTTGATTTTATTGGTGGTGTAAGATTTGTAACATTTTACAGATAATTTAAGACAGACACTTAATTAGGACTTTGATGCCCATATGCAAGAATATTGGCGGGATGAAACTTAATAAACAGTCCAATTAATTATGATAAATTTCACTGTTAAATTACATTATTCAGTATAAAAACAAAATTTTGAAGCATTTCAGTGAGATCTCCACCTCAATCTAAAAATACTTTCCAGTCATAAAAAATAGATTGATTATGTGCCATCAAGTCGGTATCAGCTCTTTTCTTTTTGAAGATCTATCCAAAAAATGGTCCCTCATATTTTCCAACAATGCATCCATAGTTCCAGTAACTGAGGCTACCTGACTTTGCTATGGGTCAAAACATTTTCTTCTTTTCCTTCCATGTTTTCCAGCATCACAGCCTTTTCTAGAGAGCTGAATCTTCACATAATGTGACTGAAATAGGATTATTAGAACATTGGCATTTGTGTCTTGAATGGAAAGATAATAAAAAAAGTTATAGAAAATTGCTGGTTTTTAATTATTTACTGTTTTCTAACAGCAAATGGAATTTGTTAATTAATGGAAATAAGTAAGGATATGGAGGCCTGAGGTATACCTAGAGCTGTCCTCCCACATACCGTGTAGGTATATATTTAGTTGGTTAACTACAATAATTATAAATGGAATTCCATTGCTAAGTGATGCAGTCATAAAGCACACCTATCTCCCCTACAATGCAAATTGAGCTTTATTCTGAGCTTCATATAAAAATGGGAGAGTTTCTCATAATGTTCTTTCAAGGTTTCTAGAGTTGTGATTAGTTTGTAATTTTAAGACTACCAGATCTGCGTTGAAAAGATCCAGATGACCTTTCAATAGAAAAGAAAGAAACTTACTGACATAGAGTTGTGATCTGAAATTTTGAAATTCGGCTCTAGTAGACCTATTAAACTACAAATGTTTTTTTTTTTTGCTTTAAAGTTCCAATAGAGCTAATAAAGTTCAAAGAGTGGATACATCCACAAACATATCAAATGAGTGAAAGAAAGCATGTGAAGAAAAGGCATAGTATGTCAAAGACAGAATCCGCTGCCATTTGTGCCATTAAACAGAGGACTACATCTGAATTTTGAAACAATTTTGAATGGCTAATGCTAGCTTTAAGGATTAATACAGATTTGCCTCAGTGACATGCCTGCCTACTAGATATGTTTACTATTTTTTTATTCTTTGCTATGAATAATGCACAATTTATTAGTTCTTTTTTGAGTGCGCTTACATATTCTTTTGTGCTTTCTTTTAAAAGCTACACTCATTAGACAAATGCAAAAGTTGTTATGTATTTCATGATAATTCCTGGTAATGCTATTGAGATTTTAAGGATGTCATTAATGAAAATAGTATACATTGTTTTTGTCTGTTGGCAGATTATCAAATGCAGAACTGCTTACTGTACTTATGCATTAGGAAAAAAGAGAAACTCAAGTCAATAGCAAGGAAAGTATTGTAGAAGGGTGTGTGTGTGTGTGTGTGTGTGTGTGTGTGTGTTGCTATGGGTTATGGTTTGAATCATGCCACATTTTCTTTTTTACAACTAATAATACAGGTGGGCCAAATGTGTATTCCTATTGTTTTTTATGGCAATTATAAAAATGTCTACACTTTCTAAAACAGGGGTCTCCAACCTTGGCTACTTTAAGCCTGGAGGACTTCAACTCCCAGAATTCCCCAGCCAGAATTCCCCTATTCTAAAAAATACTCTTTGACAATATTTTTTAACATAGATAAAGAAGAAGAAAGCAGCATGGCCTTTTATTCTACCTATTTTGTTATTATAGGATTCAGGGGGATTATTTTGAGTATCCATGTAGTTTAAACTAGAACATTAGAATAATTTCCTTCTCTTTTGTTCCATATAGACTCTCTTTCTCCACAGCCATTCACCCACATACCTACTGTTGTTCAATCAGCAGTTGAACATGTCACAGTAGCTGTTATATATTTCAAATGACAAATGGCAAACGAACAGGCAAAATATAGAATGGAATGAGCAAATTGCTAAATCGGTACATTAATCCCTCAAGTAAGCAAATCTTACTTTATCCTTATAAAAAAGAATAAGTCCTTGCTTGGAAAAAGAAAGGAAAAATGAACATTCAAATTATAAAAAAGCAGGGGGATATGCGATCAAATAGCTAAAATTAGATAGATCAGGGGTGTGAAACTCACATCCTATGGCCTGGATGTGTCATGTGCTGGCCTTGCCCCACCCAGTTTACCGAAGGAGAAAAAAGTCCCAATGCGTCATGTGATGCTGCATGAAGCCACAAGTTTGACACCCCTGAGATAGATAATGGGTGCTTAAGAACACAATTTACCAATGCTTTTTTGACTATAAAATGCCATTGATTGTATAAGTCATGCCTAATACATTAAGCTAAAAATCCTGTTCATACTTCTGAGAAACCACTAGAGTGAACAAGAAGCTACTGTATGAACTGTGCCTGGAGAAACAAAGTGGTTTAGCACGTGGAAGTGAATGGACAAAGATGCATATTGGTCTCATAACCCTTTATCTGGTGCAACAGATGTATCATAATAAATAGCAAAATTGCAAGTGATTTCATAAGTCAATAGGTTAGGGGGACCTAGAAGATTTCATAAAGAAAATGAAAATGTGGATTACTGTTAAGTATTTAAAAGGATAAGAATAGTGTTAATTTATATGCATATTGACCTTACAGTCGGCTGTAAAGAAATGGGAAGGGTAGGCAGATTGCCTTTTTTCTTGGCTCAGATTATCAGTGTGCTGGAGGAAAAAAAGTATTCTCATGAGAAGAATTATACTAAGGATATGTCCATGACATCAAACATCAAAATTGTCAAAACCATGTTTTTTTTTTCTGGTGTTGAAAGCTGGACATTGAGAAAGAGCAAGAAAAAGAAGGCAGGTGCCTTCAAATTATGTACCTGGAAGATGTTACTAAGTGTACCATGGAATATAAAATGAACCAAATAAAGACTAAATTGTTCCTTGAAGCAATGATCAGGAAACAAATGCCACACATTTAGACATGACCAGGTGATTGATTGGGAAAAAATAAGAATGCTTAGCAAGGTTGAGGAGGTTGGGGGAAAAAAAAAGTTTCTTTGTGGTCAGAAAATTCACAGAGCTATTGATGGTTGCTAGAGACAAGTCAAGATAAGAATGATTTTCCTTGTAGCTGCTGGGAGGTGAGCTTGACTTAATGCCACCTACAAAAAGTAGTGTTTTCAATACTTCCATTGGTATTGAAGGCCCAACAGTTAAGTATTTGTCTTTTGTCCCTGTCAACTGCAACATTGAGCCTATCACAGGTAAATTTTTGAATCTTGAAATAAATAATTATTCAGTCCCAGTTCTAATGATCTCTTTTCTCATTTTCAGCAGTTTATTATTGTTTAATGAAAGCAGCCCTACAACAAAATTACATGAATATTTTAATCTCCATATGTGTTCCGCTAAAACATATTTATTCAATGCAAGCTTTGACTGTGAATGTATGTCCCTGTGTCTCTGTGTGTTTATCTCCTGGAAATTAACATTAATATAGCCTTAGGCAAAATAAATATTGATTTTATTTATTTTCATTTTCATAAGATTAAAAATATTTTTAAGCCATGTGTCTCCTAAAAAGATTAAAGTTATGTATCAGTTAGAGTGCAAATTGAAGAGTGCAAAAAGATCTCTTTCTCACTGCTGATAAAATGAGTAGTTGTAATTTTTTTGTTATATGTGTTAACAAATTGGATTAATATATAAAGCACAAGAGCCTTGGCTCTGCAGAATCAAAATAACATTTGTTCTCCCCATTGTTTCTCCATAGGATTATGCTGAAAAGGAGAATACGATAGCCAAGGCTCTGGAAGACCTTAAAGCTAACTTTTATTGTGAACTTTGTGACAAACAATATTACAAACATCAAGAATTTGACAATCACATCAACTCCTACGACCATGCACATAAACAGGTGAGTAAAGTGTACATATTTACTGCTAATAAGACACAAGTAGTAAAGGTATTTTTTACATTAGGAGCACAGATTTTCTGCCCATTTTTTTTGCCTGAAGGTTGGATAAAATTTAGAGAAAACTTGCGTGATAAAAATATTCACATCAGGATCATTAAAATTCTTCTGTTAAAAAAGGAATTTTCAATCCAAAAATTAAAATGTATGAGCATGCTGATGCACTGGATTAAAATAGTTCCAAAATGCTAGCAAGTGTCTAGTCAACTCCTTTCATCAGTCAAAAGTATTGTTTTATTAATAGCATTTACATTATGGCATTTACCTATTGAATAACTGCATCTGCAATGCTCCTTGATTTGAATTAACAATTAAATATTAATTGGATTTGTGCATTCTATTAAGTTCCAGTCCAAAGCACAATGTTTGGCTGCACATACACATTTTTAGAAAAGGGGACAATCTAGAGAGTAGGAAGAGACCAGTGAAGCCTGGGGAATTGACATTGTGTGTACTGAGAAACTACAAGGCTTCTGTCAATCTCAAATGAGCTTTTGAAAAGAGCAGTTCTGTGTACTTTTTATTATTTTGCCTTCCATCCTGGGTGGAGAAGACATTTTTTTTTCTGCAACTGACTTCAGCCAGGTAAGAAATCCGTCTATGTTGGAAGAAGTAAATACCTATCTGGAATAATATAAAGATAGACACGATTAGGATTGTTGGGTATTTGTATTTTATTTTTTTAATGATATGTATTATGATTGATCAAAGCTGTTACTTGGTATCCTTAGTCATCTTTTGTTCTCCTTGCATTATATCTGTGGGTGTATGTATGGATGTTTGAAAGATTGCCTGGGGGTTAAAGCCTGCACAGTTCTTAATATTTTTTTTCCTCCTTCTTCCAATCAGTTCTCCACTAGCCCCTTTAGCCTTAATTTGCATAACAAATGACTTGTACCTTCTTCTTCTTCTGAACTCCTACTCCTACAAGGTATTTAATCTGTCAAACAAGTTGCCCATTCTGCATCCTGCAGAAAGGCAAGAAAGCAGAGAATAGACGTTTTCCTCTGGTTTCCTCTTTGCACAAAGGGATTTTCTTGGTAAAGAATGGATTATGATAGCAGCCAACCAGATCTCCCCCACCACACACACACCTGTAGAAGGGTACCACGGGAAGGACTAGAAGAAAATCTTAGGGATATGCACTGGAAGAAAACAGAAGGACACCTCCACCACATTATTTCTACATGGGTGTGCAAGCTTATATTCCATTAAGCACTAAGGCATAATTAGTTTAGTAGCTTATAATTATCATGCTTTGGAAAAAGATCCTGATTGTTTATACACTGGTTGTAGAGGATTACTGCCACGTGGTTTATGTTAAAAAAAAGTTCTTTTGAACTGCTTTGCATTTATTTCATCAACTTGGGCATCTTGACTACAGATACAACTCTCAAAATTTTTCAACCAATACCTCAACCATGGCAGAGAATTTTGTTCTTTTTAAAAATATTTTATTGATACTCCAAAGTTTAAAAACATAAAATAAAACTGTATGCATTATCAACATCAAGGCATCTTTTACATTTCTTTACATTTTTCAATGTATGATTACTTATTCCATCACCATTACATCTTACTCTTGTTACAAATCAATATATTTCATCTTACACTTCATTTTTGTCTGTAACATATATACATATTTACATACTTCCTCATTCTTTTACTAATTGCCATTTTATTTTATTTTTATTTCTAAACCACTCATCCCAGGCTCTATAATGTATTGAATCTTCTTTGTCTTTTAATTTCAACGTTAGCCTGTCCATCTCTACATAATCTATTATTTTCTTTATAACCATGCCCTCTGATGGTTTCCTTTTCTCCTTCCAGAGTTGCACATATGAAATCCTTGAAGCTGTTAGTATATGTAATATAATGTACCTATCTTTTTTGCTACATTTTTGTGTTATTATACTTAATTTAAAAAATTCTGGATTAAATTCAATTTTCTGATTTATAATTTTCTCTAGACATTGTCTGATTGTATTCCAGTATTTTTTCACTTCTGAGCATGTACGCCAGATATGAAAATAAGTGCCTTTTTCCCCGCACTTCAAACAATTAGGTATAAATTAAACATTTTTGCCAATCTAGCGGGGGGCGGGGGCTAGGTGCCATCTGTAAAACATTTTGTACAGGTTTTCCCTGTATGCTGTGAATATGGTTAATTTGTAATTTAGTCCCCACATTTCTTTCCCAATTTTCCAAATCTATATTGTGGCCAACATTTTTGCGCATACCACCATCATTTCTTTGACCACCTCCTTTTCCATTTTAAAATATAGTAAAAATTTATATATTCTTGAAATCATTTTTCCCCATTCCTTGTAGAATCCCATCTAATTGGTGTTCCATATGAAATCTCTATTGTTCTTTGTCTTTTTTATATTTTGCCTGAACTTGTATGTATGACCACCAGTCTATGTTTATGTTTTGTTGATGTAATTCTTGAATCACTTTCAACCTTCCTTGTGCATCTAATGAATCTTTACAAGTTCTCTTTTTTTCCAGATCTATTGTATTTGGGTATATTTGTGCTTCCATAGTTTATAACCAGTATGGTATTTTGGTATAATGATTCTTTTTAATTTTGTTCCTTATCTGAATTAGTGACTCTCTGATCATGTGTCTCTGAAAATATGCATGATGTTTATTTTTCCCATCCCATAGAAAGCTATGCCACCCTTTCTGCAAATCGTGACCTTCTATCAACAGTGCTCTTTTATTTTCCAAATTGATCCAGTCTTTAATCCATACCATAGCTGCTGCCTGGTAATACATTTCCCAGTCAGGAAGCCATGGCAGAGAATTTTGAAAAGTAAAGATCACACATATAAAGGAAACTTAGTTTGGGAATGACCACCATAAACATTTACCTCTGAACTGAAATGTATAGAAAGGTTTCTTATGAAGTTTTATAGTAGACTGATCATCCCTGAAGGCATGGGGATGGCATTAGGGTAAAGATTGGAAACCAGGCAATGATTTTTTTTCTTTATCTGGGGCAGTCTTTCTGGATGAAGGAGAGCTTGTGAGATCACCTGCTTGAATCCCAGACAGCTGCTCCTTGTGAGTAAACTGCAGGAACTGAGTTTTTTCTACCGGCCTTGTGAGTTCAATGATTTGGAGTCCTTGAACTAAATGCCTATACAGTGAGAGAATGCATTCACTTTTATAGCAAGAGTACCAGTGGATTTCAAATTAAGACTTATACTTTATTTTTTAGAGTTTATTGAACCCCATCATGTTTATATAGAAAAGGACTGTCAAAAACAGCATTTTGTTGGAGATGCAGGTATAATGCTTCTTTAAAAAATATGTTACTACAATGTCCTTTGCTTACCATGTTTTGGGAGAAAGTAGGAGAAAGTAAAAGCTACAATTTTCAGAGGATAATATTTTTTAATTAAATACAGGTAGTACTTGACTTACAACAGTTCATTTAGTGACCATTCAAAGTTATAACAGCTCTGAAAAAAGTGGCTTATGACCATTTTTCATAATTACAACTACTGCATGGTTATGTCATTCAAATGCAGATGCTTGGCAATTGACTTGTATTGATGACAGTTACAGTGTCCCAAGTTCATGTGATCATCTTTTGTGACCTTCTGACAAGCAGTCATTGGGGAAGCCAGATTCATTTTACATTACTAACTTAACAACTGCAGTGATTCACTTAACAGTTGTATCAAGAAAAGTCATAAAATGGGGCAAAACTCACTTAACAAATGTCTGACTTAGCAAAAGAAATTTTGGGCTCAGTTGTGGACATAAGTCAAGGACTACCTGTATTTACTACAAGGAATTTGACAATCATACTCATAAATGTCCTCCATACCATTTCTATGGATAAAAGATTGATATTGCAGCATTTGAAATACAAATGTAGAGCTCAATTTATTCAATTCTTTGAAGACCTGCTTACATCTTCCACCTATGAGTGAATTGCCTATAAACATAAACTTTGTATAGACAAGTATAATGAAATAAACAAAATTACTGAGGATTATAGAGGGACAAAAACAGATTATGAATGGACCGATAAGAATAAGGGGAAATCTCTGAAAATATATAGAAGATTAAATCAGGAAAAGCTCCTGGACCAGATGGATTGTCATGTTTTTATAATAAAATGTTCGAGGATGAACTTTTACAACTTCTACCAAACACAATGGACACTATTCTACAGGGAGGAAAGATAGTAGAGTGTTGGAAAGAGGTCAACATAGCACTAATACTTAAAGAGGGACTAATTTAACTTTAACAAGAAACTAGGCTGATTTCATTATTGAATACTGACTATAAGTTGCTTACAATGATTCTGATAGACTGAAAATAATTTTGCAAGAATTTATTCATGAGGGTGTTTTTTTGTGGGTTTTTACCTAAAGGATCATTAAAGGATAATATTAGAAATGTGTTGGACATTTTGGAATATTTGGAGCAACACAATGAAAAACAAGCAACATTGATTTTCTTAGATGAAGAAAAGGCTTTTGACTATTTGAATTGGGCTCTCTTTTTTCAAAGTTTTGGAAGATATGATCTTTGGAGAGAACTTAATAAAATAGGTAAGAATGTTTTATGCTTCACAGAAAGCACACATAGTTGTTAATGGAGGTCTAATAAAGCTGCGTGAGATACAAAAAGAAATAAGATAGCGATGCCCTCTGTCTCCTGATAGGATTGGAGGAATAAAGATTTTTAAAAAGAAACTGATAAGTTAAAGGCTTTTTCAGATGACTTGGTGTTGAATATGGAAGATCCTTTAAAGTGGATTGAAATATTAATGGAAAAATTAAAAGAATGTGATGCTTTAACAGATTTTACAATCAATAAACAGATGAGGAAAATGTTAACAAAAATGAAAATAGTACATCAAACAGAATTGATGGACAATTGATATAGCATTTAAACAGTGGCAGAAGTATATATTTATGTGTCAAGAGAAAAAAACCTACAAGTCAAATATAAGCTGTTATAAGATGCAAAGAAAAGAGAAGGAGTGGGTTTATTTATTTTTATTTATTTCTTATTTGATTTGTCAATTGCTTACAAGTTAATAAGTATAAGTATTTACACAGTTATGAATACATGAAATGGGTACATGTAAGAAAAATAAAAAAAAACTATAGGACAGGGATGGTAGGCATGTTGGTGCACTTATGCATGCCCCCAACAGACCTCTTAGGAAAGGGGTGAGGTCAGTAGTAGACAGTCTAAGGTTAAAGTTTTTGGGGTTTGGGGAAGAAACTACAGAGTCAGGTAGAGTATTCCAGACATTGACCACTCTGTTGCTGAAGTCGTATTTCCTGCAATCAAGTTTGGTGTGGTTAACCTTGAGTTTGTATCTATTGTGTGCTCTTGTGTTGTTATGGTTGAAGCTGAAGTATTCATTGACAGGTAGGACATTGCAATGTATGATTTTATACACCATACTTAGATCAGACCGAAGATGACGTAATTCAAGGTTTTCTAGTTCTAGAATTTCAAGTCTGATGGCATAAGGTATTCTACAATGAGTAAAGGAGTAGAGGACTCTTCTTGTGAAATATTTCTAGACTTTCTCAACTGTGCTAATATCAGATACGTAATATGGGTTCCAGACTAATGAGCTGTATTCGAGTATTGGTCTAGCAAATGTTTTGTATGCTCTAGTTAGTGTGATATTACCAGAGAAAAAGCTATGTAGGATTAGGTTAACAACTCTTAATGCCTTTTTGGCTATGTAGTTACAATGGGCTCTAGCACTTAGATCATTAGAGATGAGTATTCCAAGGTCTTTTACAGAGCTTGGATCATCAACAAGATCTTGACTATTCAGCTTGTATTTTATTTTCTGATTTTTTTTGCCAATATGTAAGACAGAGCATTTATTTGTTGAGATTTGAAGTTGCCATTTGTTTAACCATTTTGATACATAGTCAAGATCTTTTTGAAGGGTAGCAGTATTGTCTGTGGTATTGAACAGCTTTACATCATCAGCAAAAAGAACGCAGTTGCTCTTAATAGGATCACAGAGGTCATTTATGTAGAGTATGAAGAGAGTTGGTCCTAGAACACTGCCTTGGGGGACACCACTATTGACAGGTACAGAATTTGATAGGATACTCCCAATTTTGACCATTTGTTGTCTGTTTGACAGGAATGCTTCTATCCAGTTATGCAGATGTCCAGAGATACCATAAGATTTTATTTTTAGGAGTAGTTTGTTGTGTACCACTGTTTACTGTTTGAAATTGTATTTTGGAGCTTTAGTTTGGATGAAAGAGTGGGAGCTGCTGAGAAATAGAAGGATTTTGGAGTTTGAAAGACATAATCTGAGATATGTGGGATATGGATACTTGTGATATGATGAAGTCAAGGTTAATGTGGATTTTTAAAATCATTATGTTATATGTATCGTTCATATGGGATCAGTGGTGATATGCCCATTTTGGCCCATTTCTGCCAAGCAGGTAGCGGTGATGAGCAGTGGAGACCGAATCAATTCTCTCCACCACTCTGCTGTTGGGCCCACCCACCTGCCCGGGCTCCCATAGTCATTTTTATCTTTTGTTTTTGAAGTGCAGCTGCTTTGTGCGGCACAGAAGTGTGCTGTGCTGCTGCTGCTGAAGTGACCAGGAGAGAGCAGGTTTGCAGGGGATGAGTTAGAATGCCTTTGTGCCTGCACAAAGTGTGTGTTTGGTGTGTTTGTGCATGCAAAGCTGCCCACCAAACCACGCCCACCAAACTGGTGGTAAAAGTTTTTTAATCCCACCACTGTATGGGATATGAATTTGTCCAGGGGAGTGTAAAATAAAATCAAGAGACGAATTGATGGCAGAGAGATATACAGTAGTTATCACTAGTTCTATTAATTACAATTATTAGATTTAGTAAAATAATATATTGTTTTGACTAAGTTTGAAGTAGAATTTTGTATAGTTTATAAACATGTAATTGCTAAAATACATACATTTTTATTGAAACTTGAAGCAATAGAACAAGTAAAAAATTATGATAAGACTAAAATTATATCTGCAGATAAAAGAATGGGAAAAGTAGGTGGTTTAAAGGATTGAAATTTACATTGTTATAATCTTAAAGATAACTTTTATAAAGTGATGTGTTATTAGTGTTTGCCACTAGATTCATTGTCTAAAATGTATAAAGTGACTTCAGATTTATGCTGAAAATTTGAACAACAAAAAAGGACATTTTATCATTTTGGGTGGAGATGTAAAAAAGCGAGAAAAATTTGGATTCAAATACATAGACTGATTCAGAGGACTTTTAAGGATAAAAATATTTATCATTATCTGCAGTAGAAGACTGGTTATTCAAAGGGATAGAACTTCCTGAAAATGGCTAAAATTACTTTCTTTGCTCAGAGAAAAAACAATATCTATGTTTATGGCTGACTGGAAACTCCTTATGGAAATTTGCATAAAACAAAAATATTTTTTATGGTTTTGAGGATTAGATAGGATAGACCAGGACTGTCAAATTCTCAGCCCTCAGGCCGGATACGTCGCACACCAACCATGTCCATGCCCAATTTAGCGAAGGGGGAGAAAGTCCCGATATGTCACATGATGCCACCATGACAATATGAGTTTGATATCCCTGGGTTAGGTTATAGAAGGAAGAGAATCAAGTTGTAATCTTAGAGTAATATGAAAATTTATAATTGTATTTGTAATTGTTGTAATGCTACTTTGTATCATTTGTTCTTTCTTTTCTACTTTTCTTTTACTTTCCTGCCCTGACTTGCAATAACATTACTCCTTTTAGGAGAGCTATATATGTTTGCTTTTATGCATTTGCATGCGTGTGTGCACGCACCCCCCCACACACACACACCTACACATATAGGTGTTTCAAATATTTTTAATGTAGACTTTAAACTCATGTATTGCGAAGCAATCCCCACTGAATTCCACAGAGTCTAGTTTTCAATGAAATTGTTTCAGCATAAATGTAAATTTTTAAAAAGAGTGCTTGAGAATAAGGTTTGACACATACTGCATTATTCACGGACTGAAATTAAAGTTTACAACAGTGACCTTTTCAAACAAAAATTGGAAAAGTCAAAAGTCAAGAAGTCAGGAAAGTTCCCACATGTACTTACTGTTCAGCTGCAGCCTCACTGACAGCTGCCATTTTGCATCCTAGAAAACCTTGAGAATAGCAGCAAACCCATTTGGGGATGCATCCTGAGAAAAGGACCATTGCCAGAAGAGATTTCCTCTTATTGTCTCTTAGCCAAGCCTTTGGAACTGCCCTGTGCTACCCCACCCCATGTTATCCTCCCCACAATGCACTAGGGAAGAGAACATTGAAAAGCAACAGGACCATTTTCACTCCCAAATTCAGAAGAAAAAGAAAGAAAAGGGAGAAATACTGGCATCAGTAAGCAGTGGTGGCAGAATGGTTAGAACACAGCATTGCAGGTTAACTCTGTTGACTACCAGCAGTTCAATCCCAAGGGGGCTCAAGGTTGACTCAGTCTTTCGAGGTTTGGTAAAATATTGTGCACAGATTATTGGGCAGCAATAAGCAATAAGGCTGTAGAGCACTGTGAAGCAGTATATAAGTATAAATGCTTAATTACTATCAGATGATAAGTAAAATGTATAGATTGGGTGATTGATTAATTGATTTTAAAAGGGGAACATTTAATACAAATAGATCTTCCCCAAACTGCCTTTCTGCTGTCTATGAATAGAGAGGGAGAATGCATTTTAAAGGGAGCATTTTCACTCAGTCTTATTTAATTTGTCTGACACATTTCCACCTCCAGTGAAGGCTTCCTGATTTTTTTCCTTCTCATTTTTTTTCCCTCTCTGAAATGTTTCATGAGACCAAAGGCTTTTTTCTGTCATTCGGCCTGTTAGCTAAAGTAAACAGTAATCTGTTACCATATAAATTAGCCTCTCAACCTTTAAGTGGTTTGTGATTATGATTCATACAGAAGCATGGAAAATGGAGCATCTCACTGGAGACAAGCAAACAGGATATTTAAGGAGGATAAATTATTTTACTTTGTTTTGCTTGTTAGCATGCTGTGTAAATATTTGACAAAATAAAGTCATTGCAAGAAATATACAGATGTATTCTTTTTAAATTCTCTTTTGGTTGAGAGGACTGTGAATTTTGACCGAGGACACCGTTAACTCTATTTTAAATATCAAGAAATTTAAATTTAGTGGTGCAGTTGAAGGGACTTTGAGAAACTAGCACAAAGGGTTTATTCTTCTTTTAGTACTAGGAGGTTTTGGCATCATTTCTCATGAATGAGAAAATTAGGGTTGGTATTTATCTGCAATGGATTCCATGATGTATTTATTGTCCACTGCATCCCAGGCCAAGTTTAACATGTTGGTGATGAGCTTTGGAACATGTTTAGAATCAGAAAAATGCCTATCTTTGTTATGTTTGGAGCATGGGCGCAAGAATGGAGACGAGCCGGTGAAACAGTGAACTTCAGAACTCTTTATTTACATGGTGTGACAGTTCAAACTCAATGGCTGCTACAGCCTTCCTTATATAGGCAACTTATTAGATATTCAACCAATGAAAACCAGGGAGTGCTAGCTCCATTAACCAATAAGAGAGGCTCGTTAATGGCCAATCAGATTCACCCGAATGGACCAATCTGATATCGCCATTAACGGCCAATCAGAAGTGCAGGGCCAGAACCCTGCACTTGACTTCAAGCTCTGATAACTTTATTTAACACGTTTATTCATTCACAACACCCCTTCCCCCTGGGTTCCGTTTACGGGGTGCGGTTATGTAGTCCTTGAGGTAGGACGGTTGTTTTGTTGTTCTAGTTGACTTTCGTTGAGCCCCCGGTATTTGGCTGCACTCTTGATGAGGTAGGGCGTTGTTTGGTGAACGGGGTGCCTCTGACTCTGAGTTCGAATTTCCATTGTCACCAACATCTTCGGTATCCCCAAGAGGCAAGCTCACTCCCATCCCTGATTCCTCTTCACGTGTTTCCGTTCCGCTATCGTTCCTTTCATTAACGTTTTCTGCTAATTCAAGTTCATCTTCCTCCGTATCTCCTCCCCACTCAGTTAGGGCATCAGGGAACTCGGAGATCCCAAACTGTAGCCTTGATCGTAGTTGATCAATATGGCGCTTCCATAGTCTATCATCGCGGCATTGCACGAGGTAGGATCTAGGGCCGGTTACGTGGACCACAGTCACTTCTACCCACAACGGATTGCCCGACAAATTTTTAGCGAACACTAAGTCGCCTACCTGGAAGGTACGGCATCGCCCGCTGGATCTGTGTGGTTTCTCAGGTTCGTAGGAGGGGTGTAGGCGGTAGAAGTGGGAGCAGAGCTTCCACCCCATTAGCAACTCTGGGGGAGTTTTATTGGTGATGCTGTGTGGAGTGATATGCTGCAAAAAGAGGATCCGGTTTATTTTTTCTTCGATCTTGTCATAGTCCATTTTTTGTAGCATTTTCTTGACGAATTGTACCATGAGCTCAGCCCTTCCGTTGGCCACAGGATGTGCAGGTGAAGTCAGTGCATGGCGAATACCGCGGTCTGCCAGGTACTGTTCAAAGGACAGCGCGGTAAATTGGGGCCCATTGTCGGATACCAGCACGTCTGGTAATCCATGCGTTGCAAACAGTCTGTCCAGTTTTTTCATGACTGCTTCGGTTGTTGTGTTCTTCATTTGATGGATTTTGAGCCAGTTCGAGTAGGCATCCACTGTTAACAAGAATGTGTGGCCTTTGGTAGGTCCAGCAAAGTCCAGATGGATACAGGACCAGGGTCCCCGCAGTGTTTCCCACTCGGTTGGGGTTGCTCTTGGTGGGGCGTTGCTTACTTCCTGGCATTTGTGACAAGCTTTGATCCATGTTTCGATTTGTTTGTCGATGCCTGGCCACCATGCATAGCTTCGTGCGAGGGCTTTCATGTGCACAATGCCGGGGTGGCCATCGTGCAAGGTTCTCAGGACTGCTTGTTGAAGTCACTCTGGGACAACGACTCCATCTCCCCAGATAACGCAGCCCTTTTGTGAAAACAGTTCTGTTTGACGACTCTTGAATGGGGTATAGTCATCAGGTACCTGGTCCAATGGCCATCCGCGTTCCACCCAACTGAGGACTCATGCTAAGGTGGGGTCGCATTTTGTTTCCATCGCGATATCTCGGGCGGTTAATGGTGGTGTGCGAAGCGTCTCGATCTGCAACGTTGTCACTGTAGGCACGGGGTCATCAATGGTCTCTGGAAGCGGTGCTCGGCTCACGGTGTAGGCGTGGGGAATGGCTTTCCCCAGGCGGTGTTGCAGCCGATAATTATAGGCAGCCAAGAATTCTGACCAGCGAGTCATTCTGGGAGATATTATATAGGGGGTCGGTTTATCTCCGGCTATTATTCCCAGCAAAGGTTTGTGGTCAGTCACTATAGTAAAAGATCGGCCGTACACGTACTCATGAAATCTTTTGACAGCAGACACAATAGCAAGGGCTTCTTTGTCAATCTGACTGTAATTGCGTTCTGCTTTTGAAAGCGTTTTTGAGAAATAGGCAACAGGGGCTTCGTTACCATTTGGCAAAACATGGTTCAAAATGGCGCCTACTCCGAAAGGCGATGCATCACACGTGATCGTTAATGGCAAAGTCTCATTGTACTGCATTAGTACAGCGTCAGAAGTCAATAATTTTTTTACATTTTGAAATGGCTGCTCTTCTCTATATCCCCATACCCAAATTGCTTTTTTGTCCAATAACCGGTGTAGAGGTTCAGCTACCATTGCCTTGTGCGGCAGGAATACATTATAAAAGTTGATAAGGCCTAGAAATGCCTGGAGGTCGGCCTTATTTCGGGGTTTGGGAGCGTTTTTGATTGCCCTTAGTTTGCTATCGGTAGGGTGAATGCCCTGGCTATCAATCAAATACCCCAAGAATTCGACACGATCTGTACACAGTTTGCACTTATTTTTCTTCATTTTAAGACCTGCGTCTTTGAATTTCTGGAGGACCATCCTCAGGCGATCCCGTAAAATTTTCAGGGTAGGGGCAGCGATTAACACATCATCAAAGTATGGGACAATGCCTTTTATCCCCTGTAAAAGTCTTTCCATCAAGCTCTGGAAGATCTCCGGGGCTACGCTCACTCCGAATTGGAGTCGGGTACATTTAAAAGCACCACGGTGCGTCACGATCGTCTGTGCCTGTGCCGTTTTTTCATCTACCGGCAGTTGTTGATATGCCTGAGCTAAGTCTAGTTTAGTGAAGACTTTTCCGCCCCCCAAGGGAATGGAGGAGGTGCTGCACCACCGGTACTGGATATGCGTTTTGCTGCAGGGCGTGGTTCAGGGTGGCTCGGTAGTCCCCACAAATTCTTCTCGATCCATCCGGCTTAATGGGTGTCATGATTGGAGTCTCCCAGGGAGAGTGATCGGTGGGCTCTAACACACCCTGGGCTATTAATTTATCAAGCTGCTCGTCAATCTTCGGTTTAAGGGCGAATGGAACCCGACAAGGCTTAAGGCGGATGGGAGCTAATTTGGTTTAAGGTATCGGGGTCCCCTTATACTCGCCTACTTTTTCTGCAAAGACATCCTTGAATTCTTGGACGAGGTCCTCCTCCCAGTTGCTGCTGCCGATTCGGTTAATGCCTGCCACTTCAATGCCAAGTGGAGCGAACCATTGGAGGCCTAACAGGCTAGGCCAGTCCTTATCAATCATAGTCACAGGTAGGTATGCTGTATGGTTCTTGAATGAGACCCGGACTCGACTGGATTCTACGACTGGAATCCGTTTCCCCTTATAGTCTTTGAGGATAATCTTTGGAAATGGAGGTCTTGTCGCCGGACCGTAGGGATGAGCTGCTTGAGGGTCTTCCAGGAAACCATCGAGAGAGACGATCCTGAGTCGACTTCCATCAGGCAGGGCTGGTTTTCGATGGCCACTTTAACTCGGATTTTCTTGGCATCTAAGGTGGAGGCATGACTGATAGTGATAGTTTGGTGAGCCTCTTCTCGCCTCGTGGGGCGGTTTAGGGTTCTGTTTCTGTAGGAGTGTTTTACTGGTTCTCACCTTCCAGGACGGTTTTCTGTTGGTTGGCGATAGTTAGCCCCTTTCGAGGGCTGTCTGAGTCTTGTAAAACTTCTGCAGACCCGTCCGATATGGCCTCGTTTCCCGCACTCATGGCAGAGCGCGTCGTGGAATTTGCATTCGGACTGGGGGAGGCTTGCCCCACAACCAGCGCAGGGGTGTTGGGACTTCTGGTATTGGTCCCGTTTGGACCGCAGTCGATGGACCTCTTCTTCGTCTCTGTCTGACGACGAAGAGAGGTCCTCGTGGTGGGCCATTAACAACTGCCCTTCTGACTTGGGTGAAAGCTCGTGGGTTGGTTGGTGAACCAGGGCGCAGTTGCAGTGCATTCGGACAGCCAACTTCCTGGTTGCTTCTGCTGCGGTAGCTTCAGCGATGGCATCCTTAAGGCTGATGTCGCCTTTCGCCATCAGCTTACTCTGCGTGTGCGGTGACTCTAATCCCAGAATTACTCGGTCTCTCAGGGCTTCTTCGAGGTCGGCAAACCCACACAGGCCTCCCAGATTCCGGGGATCAGCTATGAAGTCAGCACTTTTGCCCTTCTGTTGACTTCTTTGATAAAATTCATGCCGTCTAACGAGTGTTGTCAGGACCGGTGCATAGTGGGCTCTCAGTAGGGGTTCGAGGACGTCCCAGTCCATAGACTTTACTTCTGCCGGTTTCGCTAGTGCCTTGGCCATCTTGAATACGGTCGGCCCCCAATGCGTTCGGAATACCACCCGTTTCTTCCTGGTAGTGGCATCCTTCAAATTGTTGGTTTCCAAAAACATTTGGAAACGATCCATATAGGAGTCCCAGTCTTCTTGCGCTAGGTCGAATGGAGCGGGTGGTATGATGCCGCCGGACATGGTTCCGCTGTTCTGCGTTTCAGCCACGTGCTCGGTCATCGATCTTCGTAGTTCAGTCAGCTCCGACGTCTCCATATCCCACCCTCGTCGCCAGTGTTATGTTTGGAGCATGGGCGCAAGAATGGATACGAGCCGGTGAAACGGTGAACTTCAGAACTCTTTATTTACATGGTGTGACAGCTCAAACTCAATGGCTGCTACAGCCTTCCTCATATAGGCAACTTATTAGATATTCAACCAATGAAAACCAGGGAGCGCTAGCTCCGTTAACCAATAAGAGAGGCTCGTTAATGGCCAATCAGATTCACCCGAATGGACCAATCTGATGTCGCCATTAACGGCCAATCAGAAGTGCAGGGCCAGAACCCTGCACTTGACTTCAAGCTCTGATAACTTTATTTAACATGTTTATTCATTCACAACAATCTTATTATGAACCTGCTCAGTTACCCAATTGCTTAAGAAAGGACCGCGATACACGAATCTTGGTTATTTAGTAGTTCTTCATCTGTTTGGTGCTCAGGGATGCAACATGGAATATACAAGTTTTTAATTGTTAAGAGTTATTTTATGTAGTTTGTTTTATTCTTCTTTCACATTTATGTCGAGAATATAAAAAGAAAATAAAGATACAAATTATGAAAAATAATAATCATATTTGCATATCTCTTAGCATTCCTCCTCCTCCTCCTGTTACTACTACTACTACTACTGCTGCTGTGAAGTAGGACATCCATCATTTCTATCCCTTTAGCAAATAAAGGGCAAATAAAGAGGTGTTTCTGGTTCCAGTTTTTCCCTATTACCGTGATCTTACTTTTTACCAGTTAATTGGATCCATGTTGCTATTGTTCACTGTTCCTAGACAGCACTTGATTCAGGCAATTAACTACAAAAATTAGTTGGTGAAAGCTGCCTCTTTTTCATGGGAACAGCTTTTTACTTTATTTGGATGGAAAGAGGTTGAAATTAAAGCCACATTGTGTATTCTCCAAGCAAGACTGAGAACGGTCGGCTTCATCAACATGGAGTATGATTAACTTTGTGTACAAATCAGAATATTTGCATTTTTCTGGCTTCATACTCAACGGGGCAGCTAACATTATACCATATGGGATTATATCTGAATTTTGTTTTCTGAGAATCAGCACTGTTTATTTTATTTTTTTTGCTTTGCAAAACCATGGTAATAAAAAAAAAAACCCATGGTTAGCTTTAAATCGATTAAAAAAAAGGGAGTAGAAACAGTCTTGTCAATACTATGATAAAAGTGATGTCTTTTATAACTAATAATGTGCAATCTTTTTATGGCCTTACCTTTCTCTAGATTTATTCAATAGTTTAAATACATTTATGGATAACCTTGCTTAGAAATAAAACATTACAGTAATCAATTTTATATTGCTTTTCAGTATAATTTTAACTGATATTTGTTCTGTGGCTGAGGCAACAGTATTCACTACCTAATCAAACTACTTCAGAAATGCAATATGTACAAATTTGGCACAATGCCTGATAGAGTTTATCATACATTATCTATAGCACATGCTAACCAGAAACTGAATGAAATGGGGGAGGAATATCATTAACACTTCCATTCATTGTGCATTTAATATAAAAACATTCATTATTAAATATCAACAAAATTGTTTTGCTATTTTTAGCTCTATTAATACAGATCGGATGTATCCCACAAATTCTTTCCCTTTGCATTTCATTGTGTCCCGACTGAATCTGCATTTCCAAAATCTACAGGCAAACTGGATTGATAAATTGATACTTACAGTTCACAATTTTTAACAGAAATATAAATCTGATTCCAAAGAAGTAAAAATAAAAGCAAAGTACAGAGGGTTGTGTTTTTCCTTTCATTCAATTGAAACTGCCTGCACAAGTCCCTGCCATTTTCTTGGTAAGCAGTAGTGATATTCAACCAGTTCTGTGCAGTATCTGCTATCCTGCATCAAAGTGGGCTGCTCATGAAAGGGAGCACAGGAGGAAGAAAACACAGCAGGCTGGGTTTCTCGGGATGAGCGCGCCC
>BHEV01037048.1:0-19991 GCA_004319985.1 Emydocephalus ijimae | reverse complement strand
TTGTCCACCAAAAAGAGATTTTTGTTTTTAATGTGGTGTCTGAAAATCTAAATAAAACTTTATTTAAAAAAAAAAAAAAACGCTCCCAGACCCCGGAATAAGGCCGACCTCCAGGCGTTTCTCGGCCTTATCAAATTTTATAACGTATTTCTGCCGCACAAAGCAACTGTCGCTGAACCTTTACATTGTTTACTGGACAAAAAAGCAATTTGGGTATGGGGTCATAGAGAAGAACAGGCGTTCCGTAATGTGAAAAAACTACTGACTTCTGACGCTGTACTCATGCAGTACAATGAGACCTTGCCATTAAATATTATGTGTGATACATCGCCTTTCGGAGTGGGCGCCATTTTGAACCACGTATTGCCTAATGGCAGCGAAGCCCCTGTTGCCTATTTTTCAAAGACACTTTCAAAAACGGAGCGAAATTATAGCCAGATAGATAAAGAAGCCCTTGCGATTGTGTCTGCCGTTAAAAGATTTCACGAGTACGTGTATGGTCAGGCCTTTACTATCGTGACTGACCACAAACCGTTGCTGGGGAATATAGACGGAGATAAACCGACTCCACATATATTATCTCCCAGGATGACTCGCTGGTCAGAATTCTTGGCTGCTTATAATTATCGGCTGCAATACCGCCCGGGGAAAGCCATTCCCCACGCCGACGCATTGAGCCGAGCACCGCTTCCAGAGACTCTCGACGACCCCGCGCCTACAGTAACCATGTTGCAGATCAAGATACTTCACACACGCCATTAACCGCCCGTGATATCACGAGAGAGACAAGACGTGACCCCACCTTAGCGCGAGTCCTCAGTTGGGTGGAACGCGGATGGCCATTGGACCAAATACCAGACGACTTCGCACCATTCAAAAGTCAACAAACAGAGTTGTTTTCTCAAAAGGGCTGTATCAGCTGGGGTGATAGAGTCGTTATCCCAGAGCGACTCCAACAAGCAGTACTGAGAACATTGCACGATGGCCACCCCGGCATCGTGCGCATGAAAGCCCTCGCACGAAGCTACGCATGGTGGACAGGCATCGACAAGCAAATCGAGACTTGGGTCAAAGCTTGTCTTAGATGCCAAGAGGTAAGCAACGCTCCACCAAAGGCAATCCCAACCGAATGGGAGACACCGCGGGGACCCTGGTCCCGTATTCACTGGACTTTGCTGGGCCGACCAAAGGCCACACCTTCTTGTTAACCATTGACGCTTACTCGAATTGGCTCGAGATCCACCGTATGACGAGCACAACCACGGAAGTGGTCATCAAGAGACTGGAAAGACTGTTTGCAATCCACGGATCACCAGACGTTCTGGTATCCGACAACGGGCCCCAATTTACCACGCTGTCCTTTGAGCAGTACCTGGCTGACCGCGGTATCCGACGTGCGCTCACTTCGCCTGCGCACCCTGCGGCCAACGGTAGGGCTGAGTGCATGGTCCAATTCGTCAAGAAAACGCTACAAAAAATAGACTACGACAACATCGATGAGAAAATCAACCGAATCCTTTTTCTACAGCACATCACACCTCACAGCGTCATCAACAAAACTCCCACCGAGCTGCTAATGGGACGGAAGCTCCACTCCCACCTCAACTGGTTACACCCAGCTTATGAACCAGAAAAACCACTCGGATCCAGCGGCCGATGCCGTACCTTCCAGGTAGGCGATTTGGTGTACGCTAAAAACCTATCGGGCGATCCGCTGTGGGTAGAAGCGACGGTAATCCATGTAACCGGCCCAAGATCATACCTTGTACAGTGCCCTGACGATAGACTTTGGAAGCGCCATATCGATCAATTACAATCATGGCTCCAGTCAGGCAATTCCGAACTCCCTTATGACCAAACTGAGGGGGGGGGAGATACAGAGGAAGACGAATTTCAACTGGAGGAAAATTCCTTTGAAGGGAACGATCGCGGAACAGAGACACGGGAACTGGAACCAGGGATGGGAGTAAGTTCACCTCAGGGAGTTGCCGAAGATATTGGTGACAATGGAAACGCGAACTCTGAACCAGAGGCACCCCTTTCGCCAAACAACGATCTACCTCAGCGAGAGTGCAGCCAAATCCAAGACGCACAGCGAAAATCAAAAAGACTAATAAAACAACCGTCCTACCTCAAGGACTACGTGACTGCGCCCCGTAAACAGAAGCCAGGGGGAAGGGGTGTTGTGAATGAATAAATGTTAAATAAAGTTATCTTGAGCTTGAAGTCAAGTGCAGGGTTCTGGCCTTGCACTTCTGATTGGCAGTTAATGGCAGGATCGGATTGGTCCATTCAGGAGAATCGGATTGGCCATTAACGGGCCATTCGCATTGGTTAACGGAGCTAGCGCTCCTGGATTGTTATTGGTCGAAATAGTTATTGGGTTGCCTATATAAGGAAGGCTATAGCAGCCGTCCAGTTTGAGCTGTCACACCATGTAAATAAAGAGTTGAAGTTCACCGTTTCACCGGCTCGTCTCCATTCTTTCTCGCCCATGCTCCAAACTAACAAGTCTCATGCTGTGTTTTTTCTCATTAGCTTCTCTTTCAGGAAGATCTACAGATTACACACATGTATTCTGCAGAAGATGAAGAAGTGGAGCTTTTCTCTCCTATTTATCCCACGGGCAATGTGGAAGACTGGTTGCTGCAAGTTGAGAAAATTATGAAGGCTAGTGTGCGGGACAATATTGAAAGAGCAATTAAGGCTTACCCAAAAGTAGGTTTCTTGTTTATAATTGTATAGAATTCATGTAAAAGTGGATGCTATTTGTGCTATTGTAAGGCTCCCGTCTCTGCTGATAAATTCCTGGTGTGAATTTTAATAACCTTCTGGTTTTCTCATTTTATGCTTGGTTTTTAAAATGCACATAATATGTCTTGGTGTCTGCCTTCTGTTTATGTTTCAAAAAGCATATTTCTTCTTTGAGAAAAGCCTCTTTCCTCGTTTTTGTCCATTATTGAAAAGGGTTGTATAGGAATTGCAGAAGTAAGCCAAATGATTGTCTGAATAGACAGTATAAAATACATTGGACTGTGGGTTAGATTGGCCAGGTCAGGTATTAGATTTTTAGTCTTGTTAGTGGATGTTTAAAATGTTGAAATACATCAAACTCCACAAATATCAATCCCTGTTTATAGTAGAAAATGTAAAAAAAAAAAAAAACCAAAGGCTTGCATAGCTTCTAAAATATATTTTCAAGATTTGCAAGATAAGTCAAAGAAAACTGAAATCAGGGAAAAACAACAACAACCCTATGTATACTGTATCATCAATCATGTCCTAGCTTACCAGTGGTAAAACCAAATGAATGTATTTGACAGTGTGACAAAATAAAAGAGGAAAGAAATGAGAGGTATTTGTCTGAAACTTATTAGTCATAGTCAATATTGTTCAGATAACAGAGAGACAGTGCAAAATGTAAATCTTATTTATTTATATTTCATATTTCTTAAATACTAATCTCCCTCCGAGAGGGGCTCTTAATGTTAACATCTTCCTACGTTCTCAACTGTTGAATCTTCTGAAGTTATAATCAAGTACAATTTGATTGGATATACTGCTTGAAGTTATAAATGTAGGAATGAGATTGCCAGCTGAATTTCATGGGTTGAAGTATTCTTGATTGTATGAAGCTGATAAATGGCTCTCCAGAACAAAGATGCAGGTT
Source organism: Emydocephalus ijimae (assembly GCA_004319985.1). NCBI lineage: Eukaryota > Metazoa > Chordata > Lepidosauria > Squamata > Elapidae > Emydocephalus > Emydocephalus ijimae. The sequence goes on along the minus strand of BHEV01037048.1, from coordinate 16,321 downwards.
AAGTTTTTAAAAGTAGTATTGATCCAAGGAATATATTAAAGCTGCATGACTTTTTGAACATCCTAGGCTGAGACATACTGAAGGTGAGGCTTCCTTATCATTCTTATCACCTCAAAATCTGCTAGCTACATTTGCAATGTTGTGTAGATTTGATTTTAGTCTCATCATTTGGCTAGCATCTTACAAGAAATTCTTGTGAAAAAGATTTAAATCTCTGTCCTTGTGATATCATTGAACTGATCTTAACTTTTTCAAAAAGCTTTCATATTTATGTGCTATATGCTCTAAATGTTAAGAAAAATGTACTTGTCCAAAAGGTATGCATTACCAAGTACTGTTATATATGTTTTACAGTAAATTACAATTGGTTATATCATGGTTATGGAATAGTAATGAAGATGAAAGAAAATTACCTATTTTTTAATCAATAAAATGATCTATTTTTAATTAAAGACACCTCGGACCACATGGGTCTTAGATTGGCCAGGCCAGGTGACCATAGCTGGATGTCAAACATACTGGACAAAAGAAGTATCAGAAGCTTTAGAAGCTGGAGATTTGTCTACTCGGTTATTTCCACAGCTAAGTGCTCAGGTAAAAATATCAGTTAATTGCATATTTCAATTTAAATTATTTCTGCAATGAAATGTTTATTTTCATGTTATTTCCTAGAATAGTCTTCTCCTAGCCTTATTCAGATATTTTTTCAAATAATAATACCATGTTTCAAATAGTTATTCATGGTCTTGGCCTAAAAATCTGAATGGTTTGGACTTCTGGGATCAATAAAGCTACTAGAACTGTTAGGATTCCGCTTGTTTCCTTGCTTTTGTCCTATGTTTAAAATTCAGACAGGGTTTGGTATATCAGCATGCTTGTCCAGAATCAAATTCTGTCTATTCTCATTTCCCCTGGAAAACTACTGTCAAAATAATCCAGAAATTGATGGTTGAAAAAGAGTGGGATAAAGGAATAGCCTGATCTCCATTCCCACAAATTTTTCAATTCTGCATCCATTAGCATGTTGAAGCAAGTAACAATAGTTTTCTTATGGAGTCAATATAGAAGTGCCCAGAGCATATCAAGTAGATTTGTGATATAGTGGGTAAGACATTGCTTGATTTGTTTTGCTTTATTTGCGCAGCTGCGTGACCTAGTAGCACTTGTGCGAGGTAAACTGTCTCGGATGCAGCGAGGAGTGTTATCAGCTCTCATTGTGATTGAAGTTCATGCCAAGGATGTGGCAGCTAAACTTATTGAGGAAAATGTCATGAGTGAAAATGATTTTGAATGGATTTCCCAGCTCAGGTGAGGGATTTCCTCTTACTTATTCTATGAATAGAAATTGCTAGTAGTACAGAAGAATTGTTCTTTTTAAGTAGAAGGTACATTGGACAAGAGAGAAAGAGAGAGATCGGGCATAATTTTAATGGTCTAAAAATATTCTTTCAATTCTGTGTTTTTACCTTCTTATAATTATATTCAAGTCACTATTCTAGTACAAGCAGCATCCCCCTAATAATCATCAGCCTCATCAGCATCATCGTTATTTCTGAGAAGATTGTTTAGTATAAATGAAATCTATCCAGGTGAACAGAAATGTTGTATTATAAAATGTACCATTCATATATTTCAATTTAACTTTTAATGCATTATTAGGTACTACTGGACAAGGGATGATTTATACATTCGGGCAGTGAACGCTGAATTTATTTATGGCTATGAATACTTGGGCAATAGTGGGCGCCTTGTGATCACTCCTCTTACTGACAGGTATAGTAACTCCTTTGGTGTCAAACAATTAAATTCCTTCATAGTTCTGAATGGGTAAATGAGTAAATCTGAATCAAGGGTCTTGTTTGTGATTTTTGGTGAAGTCTGTCATCAATTGACCCACAAGGTAATTTGTCATGAGTCAGCTATATGCAGGAATCCTTCACAGAAAAGCATTTTGGAATACTGTACATCAATAAATATTGCAATGCCTAGGGTTTTTCTCACAGCAGCAGTCATGGACTTGTGTCAATCAAGCCTGAAGTGACTGGATAAAATGTGATGCAGTCAACAATGGCAGCCTTGTAGATTCCACCATTTGATTTTCTCTGGATTTGCCATGCTGCTGTCATTCTTTGCATGCTTATTGATCTTCATATCAACACATGTCTTATGCTGGGTGAGGTATTTGGATGAAATGACCTTTGCACCCATAACAGTGGGGAAGTCAAATCATTGCACACAGGTAAAATCTAGCCATTGCGGTTGCTGCTGGCATAGGTGCTCAAGCGCTTGATATACTTTTTTGAAAAATGTGCTGGTGTTAATGAGTCATTTGTTTTGGAGAAATCCAGTACTCACTGTCCTTCGTCGTTTTGCATATCATGTTAATTGCCACCATGACAATTGTGACATGTCCACTTAGGTTGTTGCAGAGAAAAAGTATGTTTTCTTGTAGGCAGGTAGATACACAATCTTGAATGGTTTTTATCCAAAACTATTGTTTCTCCTCTCCACCATATCCAGTTTGTGGGGCATAGACCAAGAAAATGTGTGGCAGCAGTATGATGGCAGTTAACATGAGATGGTCAGAGTGTCAATGAACCTCAACAAGATGTCTCTACAGATCAGTGCCTACTATGATAGCCCTGCCTTTTTTGTTTGAAACTATAGATTATTTTGTGTTTTTACCAATGTCACTAGACTTTTGATTTTTCTAGTGTATCTCTTGTGTGCACATAATATCCACCTTACATCACATTAGCATGTCTACTACTGATGGCTGTGTCCAGTCAAGTCATGATGCCGGCTTCTTTAGCCAGTTCTGCCTTAAATGAGTAACTTTTGCCCTCTTGTCAGGGCAGTCAGGCAAGACCAACACATGTCACCACCAGGGAGACATCCGAGCACTTTTCAGCATTGTATGTGGCTGTTGATCCATTAGTTGTAGCAAAAATCTACCAAGTAGCTTGTTGCCCAAACCTGACACCAGTTCATCCATGTTCAGTTCAGCACTACCATTGTGGGAGGGCAGTTTCTGGTAGCATCAACAACGAAGAACAGATCTCGCTGCCAAGCTGTGTTTTGTCTGCAATATCCTAATCTAGATGAGCTGTCTCTTATGAGTTGTCTGCCAAATCAAATTGAAAAGTTGAACTAAGGATTGTGTGTCCAGAAACTGGTGATTTACTGATGAGGCAAGATGTGAAGCTTAATGGCATGCTGTTTAAAAAGTAATAAAAAATTGATTGCAGTCAAATGTGCTGTGGAAGATGATAGCAGGATGTGTTCAGAATTTCAAAGAAGTCAGAAGCCTGACGAACCAGGTGAGGCTAATGTGAATGTACAACTGAGGAAGATAAGTTCAGCACAAAAAACAATTAATAGGGTTTCAGGATGTTTAGAGACAGCATAAAGAAAGAAACCGAGGACAAGACCAACAAGTAAATCAGCAATATTTTTGGGGTGTGTGTGTGTAAAAATCAAGGCAATTATGAAATGGGCACTAAGCCCTTCATGGCATGGGTGTAAGTTACTTGAGAGACAGTTGCATCCCACTGGGATTGGCCCGTACCACTCATGCCAGCAGAGGAGGCATGCCACAGGTCCCATCAGCTGGATTATTTTGGCTGGTGGGGTCCAGAAACAGGGCTTTCTCTGCTGTTTCTCCTATCTTTTGGAACATTTCCCCACCCCCCCACCCCCAATGTGAGGTTGGTCCTAACCTTTCGTAAGGGCCTAAAGACATGGCTATGCCAGTCAGCTTGGCACCCCAGAGGGGAAACAGTGCAATGGAAGTGGTTGAATAATTACAGATCCCACGTCTCCCCACTCTGCCCATCCCTCCCCACGTGTCCTTGGTTTTAATGTCCGATTTACACTTTTTATGTTTTAACTGTATATGTAGCTCTAAGCTGTAAGTTACTCTATGGTAAGATGAATGGCCAATACATTTTATAAATTATAAATTATACATTTATAAATTAAATAAATAAATAGGTAAGTAAGTAACTAAGCAAGCAAGTAAGTAAATAAATAAACAAACAAACAAACAAACAAATCCAGCTTCTTTGCTGTTCTGCAATACTCATCTGGGTTTTGCAGCCCAGGTTCATTAATCCTTAGTTGAGGTATGAAAGTTTTCAAAATTTCTATGAATCAGATATGTCAGTATAATGCTGGAAACAAAGTTAATTATTTACAGTATTTTAATCTCCTCCTTCAGACAATTCTTTCTCTCAAAACACCTCACATCAATTAATAAAAGAGAGACAGGTTCCACCATCAGGTTTTCAAACTAAAAAAAAAATGACACATAAGGAAAGAAGACTATTGGGGGTTAGGGAGTTTAAGGCCCAAATAATATAATATGTTATAAACTGGCATTTCTATCCAATTTTGATCAGACCAATCTTTCCCTGGTGGCATTCTTACACACATCCAGCCAGAATTGATTACACTTGTTTCTTTCCTCAATGGACAGGGCCAAAGTGCCCTTTCTCTTTGCTTTAGTAATCCCATAGCAATAAAATATTGGAGCTGCTTTTTCTTCTTTTTTTTCCTGACAATCGAGGAAAAGGTTTGTGATGCAAGTATCACTTGGGGTTAATCAGCTCGTCCATAGTTGTATGGAAACTAGAGTGTCTCGACATGACTGTTATAGTTAAAAGTTGTGTACAATTAAGATTTATACAAGTACATAAAAAGAAAATTAGCCTTTCCTGCTAAAAGCTATTACACAAATGCAAACCAATGCTAAGATATATTTCTTTAATTATGATAATGTCGCATCCATATATGTGCAAAAAGGGCTTGTATCTTTTGTAAGTGGAACAGGATATGGCCATTGAGTTGTCAGGAATGGTAGTAAAGGCAATTTAAGCAAGTGGTCTTTTGTGGATAATATGGAATGATGGAAATGCCTAATTAATTCAGAATGGTTAAAACACTGTGTGTGGGGAGGGGAGGTGGTAGAATAGCATAGACTGTGGGTATTGTTTCAAAGAAGTCTTATACTTGAAGATTGGCATCATCATTGATTATTAGGACTTTGGAGGAGGGTCAAATGGATTTCTGAAATGCTAATTGTTCTCAAGGGATCAGTTGAATCATGTCTAACCTCATTCAACTCTAACTGATCATCAAATTAAAGAGTCAGAAAGAATCAGAGAAGCTTTTCAGCCCTTTTAGTATTTTTTATTTCATGAAATAATTGCATTTATTTTACTAAAATAAAAGAGAACTCTTCTATATATATCATTTTAGACTATGCTGCTATTTACATATGAACAATTTCAAAATTGCAATTGTACAGTATAAACGTATAAGCTGGTTCTTCAGAATGCTGATTTATGAATAATAAATGCTTCAATCTAGAAACTTTAAAAGGATACATTCAGAATTCTGAAAATGATTTAATTCCTGTTACAGATGCTACCTCACCTTGACTGGAGCCTTGCATTTGAAATTTGGGGGTGCTCCTGCAGGACCAGCTGGAACAGGCAAAACAGAGACAACTAAGGATCTGGGAAAAGCTTTAGCTATACAGACAGTTGTGTTTAATTGCTCTGATCAGCTTGACTTTATGGCAATGGGAAAATTCCTGAAAGGACTAGCCAGGTACTAAAGCACAGTACTGTACCCATGTAAAGAAATATGCCTGAATTAGACTAGAGCTACATCAAATGAGGAGAGGAATGGAAGAGAGCATGCACGTATTCAGAATAAATCATAGGTTTATCATTCTCTTTTTTGTCTGTTTTTGTTGCCAAGGAGAAGTGTTAACATACTTGGCCCTAAAGTATTGAGAATTGGCTAAAGTACAAGAGTTATTTACTTATTTATTAAATGTATAAGCTGCTCCAATATGTAAAGTTCTGAGCAGTTATGACCTTAAAACCATAAAAAATGGAAACAGTACAATCCAAAAGAAAAACCAGAGAAAACCCACAATCAGATAATCAAACTCCCACAAAAGCTCTATTATTCATTCTAATCCAAGGCTTGAGATAGAACCATGTTTTAAGGGCTGAGGGTGGATACAGATCTCAGGTGAAACTGTATGCTATATTTTGAACTAGAATAAATTAGGGTGTTCATGAAACAGAAATTTTATTTTGCTTTGAATAAACCTGAAACACAATCCTACATCCCAAAAGTTTTGTATTTGTTGCAATTCAATATTAAAACTGTGTCCCAGCACCATAACATCAGAACTTTAGAAGTTACTTCTCAATTTTATCTCTGAGTAGAGCATTGCCACAAAATAAATAAATAATCTATGAGTACTGTGTTTTAGTGTGGATTTCACATACAAACCTTATTTGCAAAATGTCCTAATAAGAAAATTAGAGGATTGGTTTAGTCATTTTTCTCTGCTGATATCTTCTGATTATTACTGATTGCATTTGTAATAATTACTATGGATAACTGGTATTATCTTCTATTTCTACACTTAGCTCTGGAGCCTGGGCTTGCTTTGATGAATTCAATCGCATTGACATTGAAGTGTTGTCTGTAGTTGCCCAGCAGATCACAACTATTCAAAAGGCCCAGCAACAGCGAGTAAGTCAAGATATCTTCATAATATCTTTTTTTATTATTATTTTTAATTGATTTTCATCTTGAGTCAACATGAATGCATGCTAATGTATTTGGGGGCTTTTTAGGAGTAACAATTTTGCTGTCTGAATGCAAAAAAAATGCTACATAGGCATGCATCTCTATGTGTACACAGCAATTACAAATATCACTCTGTCTATCTATCCATCCATCCCCAAAGGGTACTCTAGTGACTGAGTGAAACTTCTGTTAACATCTGGGATAAACAAATTACCTAGTGTTGCCTATTTCATATACTAACCTAATACTCTTTGATTACATCTTATATTGTTTATTCTCAGATATTTATCACAACTGAGATTTTTAACTACTATTTATTATTAGAATTCAATGATTTTTTTAAATTTAAAATTCTAAACTGGACAACTGTTTGTGCTGGACTTACCATATAATTGTTCAGTCACTGGTGTGTGAAATCTGTAAAAATTTGTGAGGAAGATGTTATAACCAAAACCAGTCTCTTTATAATGGAATTTAAAGATACATTTTTGAATATCAAATTTTTCACTACATTTATTGCTTGCAGGTAGATCGCTTCATATTTGAGGGAGCTGAGATCCCACTAGTTCCATCTTGTGCAGTCTTCATCACAATGAACCCTGGCTATGCTGGTCGCACTGAATTACCTGATAATTTAAAGGTAATGGTGCTGAAAGTTACAAAAATACTACATATATTACCTTCATTTGAATTTAAACCTCTTCCATTTTCTTTGTGTGATCATTAGAAATTATGTGGAGAGTGGAGGGGCCATCAAAAACAGGCAAGGAAGAATACAGGTGAAACTTAAAAAATTAGAATATTGTGCAAAAGTTCATTTATTTCAGTAATGCAGCTTAAAAGCTGAATCTAATATATGAGATAGACTCATTACATGCAAAGCAATATAGTTCAAGCTGTGATTTGTCATAATTGTGATGATTATGGCTTACAGCTCATGAAAACCCCAAATCCACAATCTCAGAAAATTAGAATATTGTGAAAAGGTTCAATATTCTAGGCTCAAAGTGTCCCACTCTAATCAGCTAATTAAGCCATAACATCTGCAAAGGATTCCTGAGCCTTTAAATGGTCTCTCAGTCAGGTTCAGTAGGAATCACAATCATGGGAAAGACTGCTGACCTGACAGTTGTGCAGAAAACCATCACTGACACCCTCCATAAGGAGGGAAAGCCTCAAAAGGTAATTGCAAATGAAGTTGGATGTTCCCAAAGTGCTGTATCAAAGCACATTAATAGAAAGTTATATGGAAGGGGAAAGTGTGGAAGAAAAAGGTGCACAAGCACCAGGGATGACCACAGCCTGGAGAGGATTGTCAGGAAAAGGTCATTCAAAAGTGTTGGGGACTTTCACAAGGAGTGAACTGAGGCTGGAGTCAGTGCAACAAGAAACATCACACACAGACAGATCCTGGATATGAGCTTCAGATGTCGTATTCTTCTTGTTAAGCCTCTGCTGAACAACAAACAACATCAAAAGTATCTTACCTAGGCTGAAGAAAAACAGAACTGGTCTGTTGCTCAGTGATCCAAGGTCCTCTTTTCTGATGAGAGCAACTTTTGCATCTCATTTGGAAACCAAGGACCCAGAGTCTGGAGGAAGAATGGAGAGGCCCACACTGCAAGATGCTTGAAGTCCAGTGTGAAGTTTCCACAGTCTGTGTTGATTGGGGGAGCCATGTCGCTGGTGTTGGTCCACTGTGCTTCATTAAAAAATCTACCAGGAGATTTTTGGAGCACTTCATGCTTCCTTCCACAGATTAGCTTTATGGGGATGCTGACTTCATTTTCCAGCAGGAATGGCACCTGCCCACACTGCCAAAAGCACGAAAACCTGGTTCAATGATTGTGGAATTACTGTGCTTGATTGGCCAGCAAACTCACCTGATCTGAACCCCATAGAGAATCTATGGTGCATTGCCAAGAGAAAGATGAGAGACGTGAGACCGAACAATGCAGAAGAGCTAAAGACTGCTATTGAAGCATCCTGGTCTTCCATAATACCTCAGCAGTGCCACAGGCTGATAGCTTCCATGCCACACTGCATTGAGGCAGTAATTGCTGCAAAAGGGGATCAAACTAAGTACTGAGTACATATGCATGCTTATACTTTTCAGAGGTCCGATATTGTTCTATGTACAATCCTTGTTTTATTGATTGCATGTAATATTCTAATTTTCTGAGATTGTGGATTTGGGGTTTTCATGAGCTGTAAGCCATAATCATCACAATTATAACAAATCACAGCTTGAATAATCTTGCTTTGGATGTAATGAGTCTATCTCATATATTAGTTTCACCTTTTAAGTTGCATTATTGAAATAAATGAACTTTTGCACGATATTCTAATTTTTCAAGTTTCACCTGTAGAATTGAGATATCTCAGTTCAAGAGATCACTAACAAAGTGTGGCAGAAAAATTAGAGGAAAGTATATGAGGACAAATAAACTGAGGTTGACTCCTGATGAAACAAAAAATATGTGGATTGATAGTTCTTGGCTTTGGGAAATGGGGGCTGTAGGAGCCTAAATGTGCTATATTTTTTTTTCCTGGATAGTGACGTCCTAGCAACAGTTCAAAGTCTCTTCTTCACATTTAGATTACTGTAATGTATTCTATGTGAAGCTACCCTTAAACTTGATCCACGATGTGCAGCTGATACAGAATGTAGTGCCCAGGTTGCTGAATGGTATAACTATATTATCCCTTTTGCTAAAACTAACATGATTTTGGCAGCTAAATAATACCAAACAAAAGTTTTCCTTTTGACATACAATATGAGGTCCTAAGCTACTTGGAACAAGGATAGTTATTAGATCACCCTCACTTTTAGAGACATGGGTAGATTATTAATTTTATTTTATGCCATCTTTATTTTAATAAATAACTCAGAGGTGATCAGACCTAATACATCTTCCTCCTTCTATTTTCCCCACAACAACATTCCTGAATCACTGCATATTTCTATAAACTTTATAGAACTGACAGAAAGATATGCTGGGAAAGTGTTGCTTTTTATAGCAAGAAACATTTAAAAGCTAACATGCACTATACAAAATATTGACACTGGATTCTTTCACAGAATCACTATAGTTTATAATATCTGACCACAAATATAAATTAGATCTAGAAATATGCTATCAAATAAAAAACTGAGGAAGATAAATGTGAAATTGCTAACTTCTTAATAAAAACATGTGCCATATTCTTCAAATTAGTGGAAGAGCATTGGAAGGTAGCTGAATGTGACATCAATTTTTTAAAAAGGACTAAGAGATAAAAAGAGAACATATTGTTCAGTTGGCTTAATGTCCCTAGGAAAGGGATTGGAAACAAACCTGACAATCACATACTATTCCAGTTACCTTGTTTAAAAAAAGAGTATGATCGAGATTAAAAAAGCAAAGAAGACAGCAATGAAAATTACCAAGGGTTTGACCATCTTCCCTACAAAGAAAAAATAGAATCTTTGGGATTTCATCAGCTAATTTCAACACTTCTTCATATCGTAAATAATCTGTGAAATTCATTATTATAAAATGTAGCACAGGCTACTTACTTCATCAGCTTTAAATGGAAATAGTATTGATTTAAATAAAGAAGGCAATGCTATCAAGGATTATTAATTTTGAGACTCCATGGAACCTTTAGATTGATGGTAGCATGCCTTCAGATACCAGTTGCAGAGAAATAAGATCTCCACACCTCTTTTAGGCACTCTAGAGACTTCATTGGCCATCATGAGAAACAAAATGCTGACTATTGTGATCCAGCAGGGATATTTTTAAAATATTCTTTAGGGTAATGGTATCATTCCCACTAAATTAATTTATATATTCCAGGCTCTTTTTCGTCCAGTGGCCATGATGGTTCCAGATTATTCCATGATTGCTGAGATTTCTCTGTATTCTTTTGGGTTCAATGAGGCCAAAGTTTTGGCAAAGAAGATCACTACCACTTTCAAATTGTCTTCTGAACAACTCAGTTCTCAGGTAAATATGCATTTTCATCAATTTGGTAATTCATACCTGAATGAGGAAGACATAGGAGCTATCTATTTCTTTGATCTTTTGACATTGATCATTCACAAACATTAAAACATGAGATTTGCTTTGAACAAGTACATACTACTTTTCTTCTTTAGAAATATGATTCAACTGCAGCTGAAGTAGGATGTTCTTTTACAAATTACTTTTCTAAACTTAACTAAACAGATAATTACCTTTCCAATACAATTCCTGCTTTAACAGCTTGTCATTTTTCATATATATATATATATAATATGTACCATAGGATCATTATGATTTTGGAATGAGAGCTGTGAAGACTGTGATTTCAGCAGCTGGCAATCTCAAAAGAGAAAATCCAACCATGAATGAGGCAAGTTCTTGAGAATATTGCAGTGTTAGTAGGATGTCTCTTTGTACTATGGAGAATGACCTTTGAAATAATTAATAGTTAAATACCACTTCCCCTCTTATGTCTGAAAATTGTTAAAGTATTTAGATTATTATATCATAATTATATCATAATACTATTCAGATTAACATTTAAATAAATAAATAATAGTTCAGAAGCATAATAGCAGTTTAGCATTTTAAAACATTTATTCATCTCATTAAGTTTTAACCTATCTTATATTTAGTTGAATGTTCAAAGAGGCTAACAGCAGCAAAAAGATAAACTTAATTACAGATAGCCATTGCCTTACAACCATAGTTGAACCTGGAATTTAAGTTGTAAGTCATTACAATTATCAAATGTTTATTAAGTCATATGACCCCCCTCACTCAAGACTGCAATCCCACCTCTCCCTATTGCAACCATTAAGCATGGGTCATTAAGCAGATGGAATGAAAGAATTGCCTATCAAAGGGAGGCAGGCAGTTCCTCTCCATACCCAGAAGGAAACTACAGTGGTGGGCTGAAGGGGGAAAAAAGCTTTTTTTCTCCAGCCAGTGCTGCAGTTCCTATAGGAAATGTCTTGTGCCTGACAATTCCCCTTCCCTCTGTGGACAGAAGAGAATATCCAAACAGGATTTTGGCACGAAACATTTACAGCATGGGGCATTTGGTGCCAGCCCCCAGAAATGACAGGGAGTCCTCTCATTTCTGGGGACCAGTTGCAAAACGCCCCTTATTGCGAATGCCCTATGCCAAAACCCTGCTTAGATTTCAGGGACTTTTTTCATCTAACCTTCTTGACAATAAAAGTGCTGCTTCAGTTGATTTCTTCCCCTCTCTACCAAGTAGCATATCGGTCTCAAGGAAGCTGGTTGAAAAAAATTCATCCCCAAAGCCAAGTGGGATGTCCCACTTGGATTTTGTGGAAGACCATTTTCAGCCAGCCCCCAGAAGCAGTCCTTTGGGCAGGCAACAGTGGCTTGTGACTTTCCCTGCTGGTTTCCCGATGGGAGAGAACATTGCACATGGCAACTGAATGATTGTGGGGTATTTGGCAGCCCACCATAAATGTGACGAGGTTGCAAAATGCTCAGGTCACAACCATTTCATTGCAGGGGTACTGAATGGCCATAAGTTCAGGGAAGTTTTGTAAACCCCTTTTTAATTTCAAATGGTGGCTGAACGATTGATCATTAAGTAAGGATTACATGTAATGATTTATAATTAAAATATTAAGAATTGACAACACCTGGCTGATTAAGGGAAGACTTGAAAAATATGGGTTATGTTGATATTTGCATTCCCAAAGATGATCTGTAATAGACTCAGTAGGTCTTATTTCTGAATAAGTATTGTATAAGCATGTATAAATAAGTAATGTTCCTCTTTTACTTTATAATTCCTGTTGATTTTATTCCAGTGTGAAGCTTCATATTATAGTAGTGTGCATATAGCACAAATTATTTCATTGCATCTGACTCTTGTAAAATGTATTTCTTATAATTTTCATTGATGAGATAATAATAAATTAAAATTATCTCAAAATATTAATTTCCCTCCTATACATATATTAATTTTAATCCGTATATGATATTGGAACTATATATAAGATAGAACAGACCCATTCTTACTGCATCTGCTGACCATCCAAACTGAAACAAATAACGGTTTTGTAAAATACTTTACTTATCATTAATACTTAGCCTTTGAGGGCAAAGCTGACCATGTTGATAGGAACATAATTTCCTAATATTTTCTTTTGATGGTTTCTAGGAAATGATTTGCTTAAGAGCTATCAAAGATGTCAATGTTCCTAAATTCCTGCAAGATGATCTCAAGCTGTTCAATGGTATAATTTCTGACCTATTTCCCATGATCAAAGAAGAAACTATTGACTATGGCATTTTGGAGGAAGCAATTCACAAATGCTGTCTAAAAGACAATTTGAAAGATGTTGATGGTATGCAAAACATATACTATCTATTTTTTTTCACCATACGTTGTATTACTCTCACATTTAAAATATTGCCATTCTTGCTACATAACAGAAAAGCATTGCAGACAGAGGAGGTTTGAGTAATTTGTCATCCCACCCAATCTATAATTCACGTTTTCTGCTTCAGCTCATATATCAATTTGTGAGAATAATGTTGTTAATGCTCACATGAGCAAACTATGTAAAATATTTTGCCTTTATTTCAGTGGAAAAGTTAATCTTACTACTCCAAAAAGATTGTAAATTAAAATTGTCTATCTATAAGCAATTATTAATACTCTATTCTACATCTCAGAGGCTCCTAAATTTTTTGGTAGAAAATTGGGCAAGGTACAGTGAGTTCAGTTGAGAGCCAGGTTAGTGTAGTGGTTAAGGCATCAGGCTAGAAACTGGAAGACTGTGAGTTCTAATCCTGCCTTTGGTACAAAGCCAGCTGAAGGCCCGCCTGGGCCAGTCATTCTCTCTCATCCCTAGGAAGGAGGCAATGGTAAACCATTTCTGAAAAAACTTGTCAAGGAAACTTGCAGAGATTTGTCTAGGCAGTCTCTGACAATTGAACATGATTGAATGAGGGGAAAAAAAGCTCTCATGCAGAATATGTGATATGGAGTGAGGAACCCATCATTTATCTAAAGAAAAGAAAAAAGAAAACATAAATAAATTCAATTCCCCTCTCCCCAGATTTCATTTGAGATCCAGATTCTTTATATTTTCAAAAGAGTTGGATAAAATACTGAAGAGTGTGGGCAATAGGGCACACTTGGAACTTGAAGTTGTTGCTGGTTTTTTTTATCAATTTATTAATTTTATTTTTATTACAAACATATCTTCTTCCATTTGACGACGTTTCGTCTGAATACAAATCTCTTGTGCAATACAGTTGATATTTACAGTCATATTCATTACATTAGTATTATTCTCTAATCTTATCTTAATATACTTAATATCTCTATCCCTTTACCCTTCTTCTTACCTTATTTACTTCTATTAAGATATCTACTATACTTCAACATCCTTAACTAATTGAACTTGGTGTTATTTATTGATGTGAAACTATATAGCATTTGCTATTACAATTTGCAGCCAAGAGCCAGGTATTTTCAACTAATAATATAAATAATAAATTATTAAAACATCAGTACATTTTAAGAAGAGCAAATAATATTTTTGATAATAAAACTGTGGTGATGGTGGGCAAGTTGCCAAGTGTATTTTCTAAGAAAGAATTCATGCAAGAAGCTTTTAAAAAGCTCATTGATAGAAGCAGTTATATACCATATCATATTTTGGTATTTAAGCCAAAACTACTAAAGAATTAAGTAAACCTGCTGCTGACATCTCATGTCCTATCCTTTGAGGACAGAGGTTTCCTATTAGATCATCCAAATTCATGGCAGGCTTTCCAAGACATTGCTGCCTGAATTTACTACTCTGCAGCCAGTAAAAGCCACCAGGTGGCATTTCTGGTCTGAATCTTATTTTACTCCAGGTTTCATCACCAAGTGTATTCAGCTGTATGAAACAACTGTGGTACGGCACGGCCTCATGCTGGTGGGGCCCACAGGCTCTGGAAAAACAAAGGTAAGCATTGCTGAAGATGTGTTGTGATAGAACAAGAAAGAGAACTAACTCCAGAAATTTCCTCCAGCACTATCAATTTCTTTTGCTTAATCTTCTCTTGCTAAATACGGTAGCAGCCTCTCTTGGAGAGCTTTGAAATAAACAGGCTAGGATTAAAGGGCTAAACTGAATCTACATGTTGTTTGGAAGAGCCTCATTAAGGTGAGTATGGATGACTTTAAGCCTCCAGGGCATTAGCAAGAGTTTGATATTATATTCTTGGCCAGCATGTCATTGACATTCAGAAATGTGGGGTCACTCTCTTTTTCTATTTCTTTTCTGATTGTGTCTGCTTTTTATAAATCTTAATTGTGCCAAAACCTTGGATAAGGTCCTGCATTACGACTTTATATTGTTAAAGATTCATGGTGAATTTGGGCTACCGTCTTCGTCTTGAAAAAGATGCTTATGATGCTTCCTTCTATTTTCTTCAGTGTTATAAAGTTTTGGCAGCTGCAATGTCATCTTTGAAAGGTCGTCCTTCAGTCAGTGGTGGAAATTATGAAGCTGTCAATTACTTTATACTGAATCCTAAATCTATAACTATGGGCCAGCTATATGGAGAGTTTGACTTGTTAACTCATGAATGGTAAAAGACAAAACTTCTCTTTCTCTTTTCTGTGTGAATTGGGTTTTGTATTTCTTCTTTTCAGGAATTAAAATGGAAACTTAAGAAAACTTTCTGAAAATTCTAAATAATTTAACAGCAAAAGATTCAGGCTTGATCCAGTAAAAGTTAAGCATCTGATTTATTTTCTGCCAATATTCATATGACTTTGAATAATTTAACTTTGGTTGGATCACACCTTTTCTTTTGAGCTTTCAATATTTTTGTATATATTTAATGAAGTAATTCTTTCATAATAGTGCTGCTGTGATTGAGTCATTCTGAGTCATTCCTTTTAAAAAATTGATTAAGTCACTTTGTGAGATAATAATTATTTGAGAAGCAGAAAAAATGTGATTAATCAGTCACTATTGTAATGTATCCATTCTGATATAAAATCCATCTCTTCATTTTTTCATTAGCTATAATTTTTAATCAAAATAGAGAAAAGCAAAAAGCATTTGGGAAATCCCATCTACTCCCAACACTAGCCTTCACAGTCATCTTTTCACTCTCTGGGTTAAAGGTTTCCTGGTACATTAAGTGGAACAGATTCTGTGGATTACTGTACTTATTGTACAACTATATGCAGTATACTTTACATAGTATATTGGGGAGCGTCCTGTTTAAGAATGAGACAATAAGGATATTTATATGCTGGAATATCAATTTTACTGCTCCTCTTTTACTTACTGTATCAAATGTATATTTCTGTTACCAAACATTTAACCCTGTGCAGATACGAAAAGCTGTGCTGAGTAAACATCTCATAGCTTTACTCAGAAGCTTCTTAGATATGGGCACATATTTACTCAAGTTTTCTTTAGCAAATTGTGGTTGAGTGTGTGGACTAATTTACAGTATAGTTTTTGCTTAAAGGTTGATATATAAATCCATCTGAATGAGCAAAAACAATAATTTCAACAGCCATAAAAGCTTCTTCATGGGTATGAAACCATCTGCTCTCTCCAACTGGCTTCTGAAGGTTTTATTTAAAAAAATATTGTAAAAGGAGACTTGAATATCAATATCTAAATAAACATAAATGAATAATAATAATTATAATAGCTTACACTGAT
>BHEV01037045.1:0-15617 GCA_004319985.1 Emydocephalus ijimae | reverse complement strand
CTTCTTGGTTGCCTCAGCCGCAACCGCGTCGGCGATGGCATCAGCAAGGCTGATGTCGCCTTTCGCCATCAACTTGCTTTGAACATTGNCCCCTTCTTCGTCGCTGTCTGACGACGAAGAGAGGTCCTCATGGTGCGTGGTGGCGGCCTTCTCCTCTGCGCTGGTGGGAACATCCCCAGTCATTGGCGGTATAGGGTTTTGGGTTTTTTGAAGCTGTGCGGCTGACTTCTTGGTTGCCTCAGCCGCAACCGCGTCGGCGATGGCATCAGCAAGGCTGATGTCGCCTTTCGCCATCAACTTGCTTTGAACATTGAGTGCATCTAATCCCAGAACTATTCGATCTCTCAGTGCCTCTTCCAAATCGGCGAACCCGCAGAGGCCCCCCAAATTTCGGAGGTCTGCCACGAAATCGGCCACGCTCTCTCCCTTACGTTGGTTTCTTTGATAAAACTCGTGGCGTCTCACGAGTGTAGGCACGGTCGTCGCGTAGTGGCCTTTCAGGATGGGTTCGAGGTTGTCCCAGCTCATGGCCTTCACTTCTCGAGGCTTGGCGAGTGCTTTGGCCATCTTGAAGACGGCCGGTCCGCAACGCGTTAGGAATAACGCTCTTTTCTTTGCCGGTGTTGCGTCTTTAAGGTTGTTCTTCTCGAGAAACATTTGAAAACGATCCATGTTGGATTCCCAGTCTTCTTGATTTGGGTCGAACGGAGCAGCTGGTACGATGCTGCCGGACATGGTTTCCGTTGTTGGCGTCGTCTTTCACGTGCTCGGTATTTGCTTCTCAGTTCTTTGGTTCAGGCGTCTCCACATCCCATCCTCGTCGCCAGTGTTATGTACTGGGCATGGGTCGAATAACTGGAGACAGTCGTTGAACAGTGAACTTCAGCTCTTTATTTGCATAGTGACTTGAATAACAACAACAGTTAACTCTGCCTTATATAGGCATCTTTTGTACGTTTCAATCAATAACGAACTAGGAACGCTAGCTCTTTTAACCAATAGGAACTCTTAGTTAAGGACCAATCAGGTCCGTTAGAGCTGACCAATCCTGGTCTAGCCGCCTGACAGCCAATCAGAAGTGCAGGGCCAGAACCCTGCACTTTACCTCAAGCTCAGACTTTATTAATTACTGTATACACAACAGAGATGGCCTAAGTGGGCACTCAATAGCACTTTCATTTGTAAAAGGCAGAAAATAATCTCTCCCCAGTCTAGATTATGTCACTGCTTTCACATTTTAACAGGGTTCACTAATCCATTCACATGTTTGACCCTTTATAAGCAAGTCAGCAGACTGACAGCTGCACTCTTTACAAACCACAAAACAAGCAAAGCATGAGGTAGACTGCTTATTAGTGCCATGCTTTACAAACTGATTTAAGGGAAATAAGTTTCAGCAGGTCTGCTCTGAAGTCATACAATAGCAATAGCACTTAGAGTTATGTACTGCTTCATAGTGCTTTAGAGCACCCTCTGATTGATTTACACAGTCAGCATACTGCCCCCAACAACCTAGGTCCTCATTTTACCAACTTTGGAAGAACAGAAGGCTGAGCTGGTCATGATCAAACTTCTAGTAGTGAGCAGAGTTAGCCTGCAATATTACATACTAACTACTATGTCACTACAGCTCCCTGCAAGCATCTTTTCAGATACTAGGAACAAATTTAAAAATTTTCTTGGAGTCCTATAATCTAAAAACAGAGCCAGACAACTTGGTACATGTGGACACAGTTTTAGATTACAAAGACTCCACCTCACTTCATCCCGGAGCCACATAAAATATATTCTCTTCTATTGGCACATCTAAATGTTGTCTGCAAGTGTAGTGATTATTAATCCATGTCACTCAACTGCCAATCTAATCAGCTCAGGATTTTTGCAGGGAGTGGCAAAGTATATTTCAATATTTGAAATGTTCAGATTTAACCCTGTTATTCACAGTGGTAGTTAGTCATGCTAAGGGATAATAATTATGTGTTAGTTCCATGTAGTTTTGAAAAAGCTACAGCTGCTAGGTCAGGCGTGTTGCCCTTCTTCACAGGGGAATGGCGGGGGGGGGGGATTCATAAATGTGTAGAATATGTCCACAATGCATATAAAAAGGTTTTGATCACAGGTGCAGATGCTTTCTTGAATTTTGCCACACCACCCATCCCATGGATGCACTTCTGTTAATTTTGTCAGCAGCAATCTTAACAGCTGTTCATAAATCCCACCCTAGCATCATTGGTGATAAGGATGGGATTTATTAATTGCCAAAGATCTGCAAGAAACTGGTTAGGGATTCATCAAGACTTTGGCACATAGTCAAAAATAACATCTACCTGTAACCTAAGCAGATTCTGACTTTTTTTTAGTAGCTAAACTCAGACACTTTAAAGAGTTTTGATATTAGTCAGCCTGCTCTCTTGGCCTCACATTCAGGGAAGTTTTCTCTTTATCTTGATGTTTTTAAAAAGCCTAAACAAAAACAAGCTATTCTCTGGTTTCTCGTTGCAGCAGCCCAGACATTTACTATAATAAGAGCATTCAGCATTCCTCCTTCACCAACGTCTAAAATGTTTGATGAGTTTGTAAAATTGCTGAAAGGTCATTTGTTACCTGGTCATAGAACATTTCACATTCAACAACCTCAAGAAGCAATGGTTGCTTATGGGTGTTGCAATTTTAGGGATTTTTAAAAAAAGAAAATAAGTTGAAAATTCACCGAGTGTGATGACCAGGAGTGTATCAGAAATATAACAAAAACCAAAACGTAAATAAAGGTCCTTTAATGCCTTCAACTTAGCTTCACGGTTTAATTGTTCACAGTTGAAGATTAAGCTATTTTCAAAACAACATTCCAAACGAAAGAAACACAGTTCAAATTCAAAGAGCAGATAACGAAGCAAAAACCAAAAACAAACCACACTGAATAAAGCTCCACGACAGACCAAGATAAATAATTACCAACTTCAGGAAGATAACCAGGTACAGTCCATTGGAAGAATGCCAACCAAGGTAAACCTCCTCTAGGAATAAAACACTAATTTGTCTCCAGTGTTTGTTAGCACGTAGGTCCAAACTCTTATGCAGATCTCACACCTGCAACCCATGAAGAGGATAATGGCCCTGTCCTCCTGAGTAGACCATGTTTTTCCCTGATCCTCTCCTCCCTGCTTGTCCTAGGACGGATAGGGGATGGGCCTGGGTCCTCCTCTGACTGCTCAGCCAGCCTCTGCCATTCCCCAATCTTCTCCACACCTCTGGAGTCACACTTTCACTCCCTGTTGGCTGTTCCTCCTCTTCTTCATAGTCAGACTCCACCAGAGGCATGACACCAAGTATATGGGTGAACTACCTCAAGTAAGACTTTTACCTGAAGCCAAATTCACATTTGTGATACTCAAGAAAGGGCAGTAGCTGGTGAAATTGCATGCCTAGAAAAAGCAACTAAGGCAAGTGCTATTCAGTGCAAGAAGGGTGAAAGTGCAAGGCAGCAACTATGACTAATATAAGAAATGCTTTGTCCACCATGACAGTGTGGAAGGTTACCCTAGCAGCCTCTGTGAATATAACATGCAAGTAGTCTTTGAATTACAACAATTCATTCAAAGTTACGACACTGAAAAAGTGATTTATGATTGTTTTCACATTTATGACTGTTGCAGTATCCCCACATGGTCACGTGATCAAAATTTAGATGCTTAGCAACCGATTCATATTTATGATAGTTGCATTGTCCCAGTCTCATGGGATCAACTTTTCTGACTTTTGACAAGCAAAGTCAACAGCAAAGTCAATTTGTACATTGTGGAAACAAAACAACCGCTTCAAAAACACATGGCACAACATAGGAAAAGAAACCCATCAGGACAAGATTCAGCAGTCCATTTGCATTTAAAAGACAAAGGCCACTCTTTTTGAAGACAACAAAGTCCACATTTTGGACAGTGAGCTGGTCTGAAAAGTGGTCGAAGAGGCTATCTATGTCAAAATTGAACAGCCCTCTCTCAACAGAGGGAGAGGGATATGGTATCATCTATCTCCCATCTACAACACAGTCCTTTCAACAGTTCCAAGAGGGCTCCACACCCATTTGCACTACTCAGGTGACCCTAATGACACAGATAAACCTCCATGTGGCCCTAATGTTTCTCTAAAAGAATGCAAATGGCTAGCTGTCTGCAAGGAGTATAAATCCTTCCATTCCCTGCCCTTCAGTCAGAGTTGAAGAAACTCCTTGGATGAGAAGCAAAACATCTTCAGAGTAAAACCAGGAAGGCCAGTTGCCTCTTGAAAAATCATCTTTGGACAGTTATGACTGGATAAGTGAGAATCTCCATAGACATTGCTGGAAGTAGTGATACTGGAGGTTTTCCAGACCTGTGTGCAAATTTAATTAAAATTGATGTGTGAAGTAGGTGCCTGGTAAATCAGGAAAGGCTGCCCTACTTCTTTGGCTACTTCTCCAAAGTTTGTTAGTTGATCTGGTTAAAAGAAGTGGAGGAGATGCAAAAAAAAAAATCAGCTTTGTGAGTAGATGACCGAAGTGTTATCTACTTGTTCCTTAAGCTGGGAAGACTGCATAAGAAGAGGAGAAAGATTTTCCACATGCCCTTTCAGAACGTGTCAGCTGTTTATGGGGCTACATTTGAACCCCAGTTTAGTACTATATCAAAATAATGCTAAATCTATCCTCTAACTTCATTTTTAACACAGGTTGGCTGTTAACCAGTACTTCTGTACCCAAGGCAGCAAAGATGTCCAGCAGTGTTCAGGGTGACCGCCAGCACTGCCCATCCTCACATGAGACAGGGGGTTAGAAAAACTACCTAAACATTTGTCTATCCAAACAACACATGTCTAGTTAAAAGCAGCTAGCAGATCATCTTCCAAGTGCTCAAGAATTAAAAAAAAGAAAACTCATTTTTTTACAATCAGCCATATCTTACTGGATAGAGACAAGATGTCAAGGGCTGAAAGACAAACAGCACCCAAAGCAGCCAAACTTTGCTGTTATAGCATTGACAATGCATTCAGTGACACCAGACGGACAGTTGAAGGTTCATTACAGGAAGTAATGAGTAGAGACACATTTTTGGAGGGAAAAGGAAACCACAGACTGACCACAAAACTCACAGAGTAGATTTTGCAATGAAAACTGTTCTGCTGAAGAACATCTCTATCTATTGGAATAAAAGAAAGCATTATGAAATTCCACTTTCCTCTCCACCAGTCCTGGTATATCACCATTGTCAGCACCTACCCAACAACTTTTGCAAGTCTGGACAAAGACAAGGAAGCTTTCTATGAAGACCTGGACCAGATTATTCAAACAATCCATGTCAAGTCACAAACGGATCATTCTGATTGATTTCAACACTAGAAAGGGAATAGACAGTGACAACTGGGATTGAGTTCTTTGGAAGTAAGACATGAGAAAACTAAATAATATCTTGAT
Organism: Emydocephalus ijimae; assembly: GCA_004319985.1. Taxonomy (NCBI): domain Eukaryota; kingdom Metazoa; phylum Chordata; class Lepidosauria; order Squamata; family Elapidae; genus Emydocephalus; species Emydocephalus ijimae. The sequence goes on along the minus strand of BHEV01037045.1, from coordinate 10,171 downwards.
GTTTCTGAGCAAATATGCCAACCATAGCATGTGTATTATTAACACTACATTCAAACATGCAAACAAGTACAAAACGACTTGGATGCATCCCAGGTCCAAACACTGTCACATACTTGACTATATCATATTATGTTAGTGTGATCTAAAAGATGTCATCATCACTCACACCATGTGAGGTGCTGAGTGCTGGACAAATCACAGGCTGGTCCAGTCAGTCCTCAACATACACATAGCCCTTTTATATTGTAATCAGAAGTGTCAGAAAGTTGTTCAACATTAGCCGACTACAAGATCCAGACCACACTTCCAAGCTGCACTTAATGAAAAATTCTCTGGCAACATACTGCTTGTAGAAACCTGTTCTGAGTAGTAAATGAAGTTTAAAGATGTCATCGTACAGACTGTAACAACTATACTTGGATTGAAAACTTGAGCATATCAAGACTGGGTTGATGAAAACCACAAAAGCACTTCAGCAGGCCTTCAGGACAAGAACAATGCATGGACTGGCAGAATGGTCCATTATCTGTCTCAAAGAAAGTTTAAGCATTTGCAGTTCAAAGTAGAGACAGAATTGCGAGTAATGCAGGCTCAGTAGTGGTGGCGGAAGGCTGAGCAGGTGGAACATTATGCAGACATGCATACTACCAGGGCAGTGGTGGTATACTACAGGTTTGGACCGGTTCAGCTGAACTGGTAGTTAAAAAAAAGCCTTCCATGATCAGCTGAGAGGAGGGGAAAAAAGACAATCAGCTGAGAGGATAAAGAAAAGTGCAGGATCGGCCCTCTCATCCGTCCCTGTGCTTTTCTCTTCTTTATCTTCTCAGCTGATTGGCGCTGTAGGCTTCAGCTGGTGTGAGGAAAGCTGTGTGCGCATGTTAGGTGCCTGCATGTTACAGGTAGGATCCCACTGCTGCACCAGAGAGTTCTTCAACTCCATAATGTCAGTGTATGCCACACAGCATCTGTAACGCCACAAAGTTAAATGTTTACACAGTGGCGGTTATCCCTTCCTGTTCTGTCTCACTTTTCTTCTTTCCCAAAAGATGAAAGAATACAAACTCACACAAACACAGGCAGGCAAGCTGGCTCAGACTTCACAGAATTAATTCTTTGGAACTCATACTATCCTTGGCATTCCAACACCCTCTGCCTGTCAAATCCGAACTGATAACAAATAAAAATCTACTCACAGAACATTACAAGGCAGTCCACAAAAATCATTCACAAAGAAAATCTGAAGTAAGATTAAACTTTGTCCCGTACAAAGTTCCAGCCGAAAGCACACCAACTTTTATCCCCTGTGGGGTGTGGCTCAATGACTCAGCTCACTCTCTGACCCTCCCACGCCTCCTACGTTGCTGCTCACGTTTCTCCCTATGACTCTGCTTAGGATCAAGCCAACACTTTTCCTCTTTACTCCCTGTCAGGGGCTGCTCCGATATGCCTTCCTCCTAATTAATCTCAGGCTGTTCCTCTCAGTTGTCTGATGAAACCTGAGGCATTATCAGGGAGGGAGGCATTGCCAGAGAGGAAGGTCCTGGGGAGGAAGGCATTCCTAGTTCCTCCTCCTCATCTTCCAGGTCTTCTTCCTCTGACAGCATAGGCTCGGGAATCGGGGCCACAACACCTTCCCTCTATATGGTTGTGAGCCCTGGGCTCTGTGTCAAAGGTGCATCCAAAAACTGGATAAATTTCACATGTATGCTCCCCACTTCATCCCCAGCACTTGTTGGCAAGCCTGTATCTCCAACTTGGAGGTCTTGGATTGTGCAGAGTCCACCAGCATTGAGCTCCTGATTATCAGAATCTAGATGAGATGAGTCAGCCACATCATTAGAATGGATGACCATCATATACCTTGTCAATCACTCAACAGTGCACTGGAGTCTGGGAAGACACCACAAAAGCACTACAAAAAATGCCATGAAAGAAACTCTACTCCACTGGGACATTCAGCTAAGAGAACTAGAAGCTACAGCTGGCAAGCCCTGTGCTATGAAGCCTCCACTAGCATTAAAGACAGGCAGTGCCAAAAATTGATAGCAAATCACGAGCAGCATCACAGAATAACATCCACAGTTACCACAAAAATGGGACTTCTGGTGATCCCATTGTGGCAGACTCTGTGTCCAAACTAGGACTGAAGAGCCATCTTCACATGCACAGATGAACTGCACAAGAGTATGCCTTCTTTGAATCTGAAAGATTACCATATATAATCACGTTTACCGAGCACCCAGCTTGTATTTCAAAGTAACCCAGTTAACACCCAATGGAGAGCATCCTCAGTGAGAATGCAGGGAGAAAACTTAGCCATTTCAGCTTGCAATCATGCATCTAGTAGCTTTTAAGTCAGGTTATTTTTAAATGTAGTTTTAGCATTCCTCCAAAACTACTGGTAAACCAGTGCTTAAAAACAAACAAACAGATCACTTATACAATGTGGGGTATATACTGTGAAGTAGCAGACACTTTTTCTGCTTTACCTTGAAACCTCCTCAGCCATTATCAATCATTACATGGGCTGTTCAAGGTTTCAAAATGGAGGGTTGGCTTGGAAATCTAGTTGGTATGGGGAAAAGCCCAGTTGGAAAGTTCTTACTGAAAACAGAATACTTGCTGAAATTCTTGTGTTATGCTGTTTTCTGTGTAATAAATATTACCAATCTGAGCATTGATCACTGAGAGCACTGTTCTTTGATTTAAGTTTCCAATCCAGATTGCCACAAAAAAAGTCTGATGAAAAGGTACTTTAACACTAGAATAGCTAAAGGTGAAGTAATGTTGCCCCGGGCAAGGGGTGGAGGTACAATAAAAACAACATGAGAAAAATCACAGAAAAGTAGTTCCAACAACATGTTTGGGTTGCAGTTACATGCAAGCAGGATAAGGTCATCAGATTGTTTCTCCATTGTTATTCCTTCTGGCTCTTAATTGTGACATAAGCAAGCTGAAAAAATTGCTATAGTGAAAGTTATTTTTTAAAAAAAAATAAACTAAGGGCATTTGCCAGTGATTTGGTTTTAATGATTTGGTTTTAATTTTGGAATATCTTTTTATTTTATTTCAAAACAACCAGATTAAAGTATGGAATTAAATTAATATGAGAAAAAATCACATTGTCTTAGAATTTAAAAGAATGTTTTTAAAGTGAGGTACCATTGGTACAGGACACCAGAGAGAGAAAGCTGTGTTTTCAGAAATGGCTAAATTAACTTGTTTGATTAAGAAATAAACTTTAACTACTTGTTGTTGTTTTTTTAAACCTAGAAACTCTTCATAGACTTTTGGCTGAACATGGATAAATGAATTGCTCAGCTTGGAATTTATTGCCTAAAAATTTTTGTTTATAGAAAGAAGAGAACTGTGATATACAATATGGAAAGGTGGAATGGAAATTGCTATGTTTGTAACTGTTGCAAAGAAGGTTGGAATTTGCTTCTTCAAATATCTTTCTTTTTCTTGTTTCTTTCTTTTTTTGTTGTTGTTCATTTTTCTTTTGCCTTTTTATAATCTCTTTTTCTTTTTTTATTTCTATGTTTATATAGTTTTTAAAATCTTTGTGAAATCTTTTTTGAAATAAAAATTATTCACAAAAGAAGAAAGAAGAAAACATTGGTTTGACTCATTCTCATTAAATGGTAGTAAAACAATTGAATTAGGAATGCATTAATAATTAATGCTATGCCAAGATATCACTTCATTTTTTAGCAGATTAGAAACTGATCATGGTTACTTGCATAATTCACTTCATTTTTAATGTTTCATCCTGAATTTATATTCTGTAGCATTACAATTTATGGAATTGAATCTTGGTTCTCAGATATTAGAGATTCCAAAATTGCAAACCAAACCATAATTATTATTTATTGATTTTATTTCTTGTGATCACTATCGAAATACAGGTAGTCCTCGACTTACAACAGTTCGTTTAGCGACTAAAGTTACAACAGTATTAAAAACAGTGACTTATGACCATTTTTCATACTTTTGACCAGGGGTGGGATTCAAATTTCTTAACAACTGGTTCTGTGGACGTAGCCTAATTTGTGCGTGTGGCTTGGGGGTCATGTGATTGGCTGGGCATGGCTTATATGTAAATATTATAAATATTTATATAAATATTGATTTTTTTATTAAAAAAGAGCAACTTTTATCCAAAATCAGGCAAACCAGGCAGATTTAATTGCTTGCAGAATCACAAATTCACTCAGAGATCTATCTTCTACCTGAGTTTGTCACATAAAATTTGCTTGCAAGCAAACTCACAAAATTAACTCACAATACACCATGTATGTAAATATTGATTTTTCTATTTAAAAAAGAGCAACTTTTACCCAAAATCAGGCAAACCAGGCAGATTGAGTTTCTCACAGAATCACAGATTCATTCAGAGATCTATCTTTCTGCAATCTACTACCTGAGTCTGCACTGAAAAATAGAAGCTCCAGTCCTAAGGAAGGTTCAGCTCTGCTTTTAGGTTAGCTAGAAAGCAAGAAATCCAATGATTTCCTGCTTTCTATCTTATCTAAATCTCACAGAACAGCTGATGTCAGGGAAAAAAAAGGAAAAATAGCAACTTAGCAGGCAAGTTTAATGGTGCGCATGGCAGGTAAGCAGTGAGTGGGCATGGCGTGGTGGGGCAGGACCAGACAGTGGCATGATTTGCCAGTTCTCCGAACTGCGCAGAATCGCAGAAACAACCGGTTCTATAAAACCGGTCTGACAGGAAGAATACCACCCCTGCTTTTGACTCTTGCAGCATCCCCTTGGTAAAGTGATCACAATTCAGATGCTTGGCAACTGACTCATATCTATGATGGTTGCCATATGTCAGGATCATGGGATCCCCTTTTGTAACCTTCTGACAAGCGAAGTCAATGGGGAAGCCAAATTCACTTAACAACCATGTAACTAACTTAACAACTGTAGTGATTCACTTAACAATTGTGGCAAGATAGGTCATAAAGAGGGGCAAACCTAACTTAACAAATGTCTCACTTAGCAATAAAAATGTTGAGTTTAGTTATGGTCATAAATCAAGGACTATCTGCAGGAGTGGGTTCAAAATTTTTAACAACCGGTTCTGTGAGCGTGGCTTAGGTGGTAGACTTGGCTTGGTAGTCATGTGACTGGGTGGACATAGCTTGATGGTCATGTTATTGGCTGGGTGTGGCCAACTCAATATCACTCACATCAAGGCATGCATCTCCTCACCTGGCCTCTCATGACTGTAGGGATGCTACAACAGTCGTAAGTGTGAAAAATGGTCATAAGGCACTTTTTTCAGTGCCATTGTAACTTTGAATGGTCACTCCACACAAGCAAAGTACCAGCAAAAGAGGGGGGAAAAAAACTCCAGAGAAGTTCCTGAGACAGGAAGTCTAGTTCTGCCAAGAATGTAATAAGGGTTAACGGAGAGGCAGTTTCTGTAAGCAACACCAGAATGTATCCTTCCTGCCTTCCTTACAGGATTGGATCAATAATTTCTTCTAACAACCGGTTCTCCAAACTGCTTAGAATGTTAACAACCGGTTCTAGTGAATATGTGCGAACTGGTAGAATCCCACCCCTGACTATCTGTACACCTGGCAAGTTATAATTGCAGCAATTACATTAAGATGCTTCTGGTATAAAACAATAATTCAAAATTTAAAAAACTGATGATTAAGCTACCATATCACATAGTAGTTTACACATCACAAAAACAGACAAAAGTACAGCCAATACAACAAAATGTGAATCCATAGTTCAAAAGCTCACCTAAATAGTCTTGTTTTCACTGTTTCTGAAAAGCTAATGCACTGAAAAATAGGGGCAAAATATCCCAAAGGGCAGCCGCAGGCATATTAACAACCCATTCCTTTGCTTCATGAAATTTTAAAGATTCTCTTGGGATTTTCAAGTTGGTCAGTTCATACTGGAAATAAAAGAAGCCAAGTCTCTATGGAGATTCTCAATCATCCAGGTCATGGTTGTCCCAAAGCTGCTTTTTAAAAGGCAACTGGACTTTCTTCATTTTTTTCTTGACAATGTTTTGTTCCTTATCCAAGAAGAAGCTGAAGAACTGAAGAAACTTCTTGGATGAGAAGCGAAATTATTTCAAGAAAAAACAAAGAAAGTCCAGTTGCCTTTTGAAAAGCACCTTAAGAAGAAGCCATGTAGGGCTTTAAAGGTCAAAGATACCATTAGTGTAGGTTCTTATTATGCAATATTAATATTATACCAGTAGAATTCCATTGATTTAGGTGGCAATCCTTTATTCTTTCTCGATCATCTTGGAACTCAATGAGATCTATATTTCTGCACTATAAATACTGGATTGTGAAGTTAAACTATTAATAGGAAATGTACATCTACTGAAATACATACATTAATAGGAAATGTATTTCTATTGATTCATTTCTCAGAACACTCTATTACAGTCCATGTGAATATGTAGCTTACTCCAAGAAAAAAACACACAATTTACCTGGGAAAATGTGTGCCAGATAATCCCAAGAATGTAACTTGCATTATTTTTTACAGGTAGTCACTGGATGTATACCTTTAATTCTGCAAATGAATTCAATTTTATTCAATTAATGCATTTAATTCAGTGTACGAATTGAATATATGAAAGGTATTCAATGATGTATTTATATCATTGAATATAATGGATAGAAATAAATTGATTCCTTTTCTGTAGGCCAAGCAAATTGAACCAGGAGAGGTTTAACCTGGAAATAAAGAGAAACTTTCTGACAGTGAGAACAATCAACCAATGGAACAGCTTGCCCTCGGAAGTTGTGGGAGCACCATCACTTGAGACTTTCAAGAAGAGATTGGACTGCCATTTGTCAGAAATAGTGTAGGGTCTCCTGCTTGTTTGGGGGGGTTGGACTAGATGACCTACAAAGTCCCTTCCAACTCTGATTATCTGTTATGTGATATAAACATGCTAAATTAATTCAAATGCAATCAAACATGTAAAACCCAACTAAAATGTATATAAGATGGATACATTGAGGGTCTGAGCCAAAGTATGCCCTATTTCTGTCAATTGTCCTCAGTTCAGTTTGTTTGGGGCATTTTTACAGATTTATCAGATGCAAAAAGGATCTAGAAATGTAACATCTGACCTACTAAGCATCTGCAAACTTGCTCCTTCAGCAAGTGGGTGGTTAGTCACATCTACAAGCCTCCCACATGATTTATCTAGACAATGCAAAGCATCATGACACCAAATCTCTTCAACTGAAAGTAGCCAAGTGCACAGTTGGTAACCATGGCAGCTGCAATTACTAAAATAAATTATGAATCAGCCGTGCATATGGATTTGTGGCTTTAGATTACATACACTTCCTTTTTGAAGGGCTATGTTCAATTCTGTTCATAGATTCTGACATTGGCAAAGCTCACATCATACAAATTGGAATGCTATGTTCTTACCGTTCCTAGATTTACATGAAGAAATAGAAAAATAAATTTACCTGTAAGGCAAAATATAGGTGTTATATTTCATGGCCACGAGACAAACTTTTTTTAAACTATGGAAATGGGGGGGAAAAAGTAAAATTACCAGCTCTTCAGTATTGCGACTGAAAGTTTACCTAAAATAACTAAGCTCATATTACCTTCTGCCTTTTTAGTTTGGCTGCTATGGACCATTATTCACCAAGGTTCAAAGTGTTTTGACTAATGGTTGACAATTTTACTTGCTGGATTTTCAATAGGCAACATTTTATAATACCAGTTTCTAATAAACAATCAACACATTGTTCATGAGTCCAACATCTCTGTCACTATTATCTCCTCTTGCTTAGCATCCCAGGGTATGCAGGTGAACCATATTGGGCTAAAAGAATTAGCAGTCTAACAGTAATACAAACAATCCTCAATTTATGACCATAATTGAATCTGGAATTGTAGTAGTATGTCATTGAGGTCATAAGTTGGGCATATGTGACTGGATTTGAAATTACAACCAATGGAAATCCATTTCCCCCAATAGGTGATTTTCCGTCCCCTAGAAACCATAAGTAAATACCAGAAATAGGCACACACAAAAATAACAAATCATGTTCACATGGCTGCAAATGGTCCTAACAGTGAGCCAGTTGCTAAGCACCCAAAATGCAATCATGTGATTGTGTGTGTGTGTTTGTGTGTGTGTGTGTGTAGCCATTGTAACTCCAAAAATAGGTCCTAAGTAGCTCTTGAGAGGTCTATTGTAATTTCAGGGAGCCAAAAGTCAAGAACTATCTGTATAGTTAACCCCAACACTTCAGTAATTCAGGAAGACCAACACATATATCATCAAATTGGTTGAGAAGATAAGAATATAGCTGTACTCATCCTAGACCTAACAATCTGGCATTTGCCTTTTCAAAAGCTAACCTGAGATGCCCAAATATCAGGAATTGGAATAACCACCTTGCCCCCCTTCTAACACATATAGGAACGACTGCTCTCCCTAACTGGAAAGTACCACTAAGTCCTGAGGTTTGTTAGTCCTTTTCCTCCATTAAGTTTTGCTCACACCATCTACTATTCTTCTTCCGAACTTTGTGTTCCCAGTCATCTGAATAATCAGTGACAGTGCCTTCCTCCTCATTTTGTATCCAAACAAGTTTCTTCAGATATGAGAATAGTAATTACTGGAACAGTAATAAAAACCTTTGGCAAATAGGAGGTTTCACTCTTTATTAGTCAAGACAACCTGTGCAAACACAAGGCTGCTGGTTTTGTATAATAAGGCAAAATAAAGATTTCATTTTTAAGTCCACCTATGCTCATGGCAGCTCCTCCCAAAATACAAATATGCTCATCATCAACTTAATATATAATCAGAATGAATGGCTGAAATAATTGCATGCCTCAAAACATTCCTGAATTGTAAGTGCGAGATTAACACAGACTGGAAAATGCTTTACTTTTTTATATTTATTATCTGTTTGTTCTTAGTATGCCATTGTATATATAGTTTGTAGCACTGGGCAACATCTGCAGTCTGATATGTTTTGGTTTCAGCTAAGCCCATTTGTACTTGATAAACAGAATTTGCTAAAATTCCCCCCTCTTTTGTGGACAGAATTGCAAATCTCTTGGTTCATCCATCAACTAATAGATTGGATTTTTAACAAGAGTGTAAAACATGGGGAGAATGTACTTTTTGTACCTTGCATTCAAAATCCAAGAACATATAACTTGCTTTAAACATCATTTAACAGGAAGCTTCATCAAACCATCAAAGAAGAAAAACGGAAAGAAAAAACTAGGCTATCAACGGTCCCAAATGATCGCTGATGCCAGCTTTCTCTATCCTTTTACATTATTTGAGATTCTTCCTTTTCTCCTTTTTAAACCTTATTACAAATATGTTCCCAAGGTGCTTTTTCAAGAGGCAACTGGACTTTCTGGTTTTCCTTTGAAGACGTTTAGCTTCTCATCCAAGAAGCTTCTTTAGCTCTGACTGGATGGTGAGACAGGACTCTTCTGCAAGGAGTGTCTTCCATTCCCCACCATTCCCCTCTCCACCCAGCTGAGAACTCGCGCCAAGCGTTTGTCCTTTCTATTTTCGTGGGCGATGTCTTGCGCGGTTACTGGTGGTATGGGTATCATTTCAATTTGCAAAATTGGTAATGTGGGTGCTGGGTCATCTTGCAAGTTTGGCAAGGGGGAGTGGCTTAACGTATTGGCGTGCGAGATAGTCTTGCCCGGGTGATGTATCAATTGGTAATTATAAGCGGCAAGAAATTCAGACCATCTTGTCATTCTAGGTGACAGGATGTGTGGAGTGGGTTTGTTACCTGCCAATATGCCAAGTAGGGGCTTATGGTCTGTAATAATGGAAAACGTCCTACCATAAATGTATTCATGGAATCTCTTTACCACGGAAACGATGGCGAGGGCTTCTTTGTCCAGCTGGCTGTAGTTCCTCTCTGGCTTGGACAAGGTTCTGGAAAAGAATGCAACAGGAGCTTCTGTTCCATTCGGCAAAATGTGGCTCAGGATGGCGCCAACCCCGAAGGGTGATGCGTCGCAAGTAACAGTCAGTGGTAGTGTTTCATTGTATTGAATGAGGACTGAGTCTGAAGTCAAAAGATTTTTTATTTGTTGAAAGGCATGCTCTTCTCGCCGTCCCCATATCCAGGAAGCCTTTTTATCAAGGAGTCTATGCAGGGGT